>JABTTQ020000847.1:600000-809440 GCA_016081115.2 Rehmannia glutinosa | reverse complement strand
TTGCCAGAACGGTACGGCCTTCGTTACTGACGTCCAGCGGTGTTAACGGCGCCGTGAAGAGTAGCCGGCCGTCGGTTAGTGGGCTGAAGCGGAAGAGGAACGGCGGTGGAAAAACAGAGCAAGGTGGTTAAGGCGGGGAATGCTAAGTTTCGCGGTGTACGGCAGAGGCCGTGGGGAAATGGGCGGCGGAGATTCGAGATCCACTGCGACGTGTACGGCTGTGGCTAGGCACCTACGATACGGCGGAGGAGGCTGCCATGGTGTACGACCACGCGGCCATCCAGCTGCGTGGACCCGACGCGCTCACTAACTTCACCCCTCCGCCGGCAAAGGACAACAAAACAAGCTCAGGGTACAACTCCGGCGAGTCGCAAAACAATGCCAAATCACCCAAGTCCGTCCTCCGTTTTGTCTCGGCGGCTGACTCACGCCGAGGCTGAAGCCGAAGCGGAAGCCGAAACCGAGTCGACTTCCATCTTCTCCCCACCTAACGACGCCGTTCCAGTGAAGGAAAAATGGTGACGAGAATTTCTCCGATTTCTCGATTTTTCCTCCGAACGAAGATTTGTTCGCCGGGTTTGAAAACTCGGTGCCGGTGCAATTTGTTTGATCAAACCGGTTTCTCGAACAACCTATTCGGGTCGGATTTCTATTGCCCCAGCGATATGTTTATCGGGTCAAGTGCGGATTTCGGGTTCCGGGCCATCCACTTGGCAAACGGATGATTACTTTAATGACTTTGGTGATATATTCGGGTCGGACCCGCTCCGTAGCACTCTGAGTGATTTAGGAAAAAAATTATTGTAATTTGAAAATCAGCAATAATTATTTGCTGATTTTCAGCAGTTTGAGTATCGAGTTATCTTTTTCCTTTTTCGTGTGTTATTAAGAGATTGTAGTAGTTTTATTTTTCAACTTTAAGTTATCCAAGTGAAATTTGTTAACTTATTAGTAAATGAAATGTTATTTTGTAATAAATAAAACCAGTGCTATTTTAACTCATTTTCTTTTTGTGCTTTTTGTTTTTTTTTTTGAGGGAAATTTTCTTTTTGTGCTTTTTTTTTTTTTGAGGAAATTCTTTTTGTGCTTTGTATGTATGTAGTTTGGGTCTTTTGTATGAAAGCAGGCACGTGCGGCAGTCACGTGACATGTAAAGTTGAGAATTAGGTAAAGGAATGAAATGGAATGAACCCATCATTAATATTGGTTTAAAAATTAAACTTACACGTGCTTAATGAAAACAGATTTGCCCACCCTCAGTTTTGTCACATTATTTGTCACTCAGAATCTTTTTTTTTTTTTTTTTTTGTCGACGATAGAATTATATTAAAACAACTCAAAAACTAAAATTAAACTACAATCGTAATGAACTGGCCAAGAGCGACAAGACTAACTAAGAGCGGGGTTTAATCGCAGAAAACCAATTGATTCACATGTACTAAAAAAACTACCCATCTCAAAACTACCACTCCACTCCAGGAGAGACTCCTTAAAGGATCAGAATACACCAAAAACTAAAATCGGGCACGAGCAACCACTACATCTTGCGAACGTAAAAAACGATCCGCCTACGAGTTTCTACAGAAATCAACCGAAAAGAAAATACAAACAAAATAAAGAAAACAAATGTAAATACTAACAAAACAGAAAAAAGCAAAAATGCCTCTCCCTCTCCAAATCTATCGGCCATTAAATCATCGTTTCTCCGCTCCAAGACACCTCCGTGAAGCTCCGACCCGCTCTGGACCAAAATTCCGGCCACCTTCAAACACCCGAGGGACCACGATCACCGTTGGTATCCCTCCAATAGAAACCATGGAGGGGGAGGGAAGGAAGGAGGAGGGGAGGGGGAGAGGAAGGGGGCGGCTGCAAAGGAGAGGGAGAAACTTAGGTTTTTTTGGGGGGGAGTTAGAGAGAGGGAGAGAAAGAGAGTTAGAGAGAGAGAAAAAGTTCCAAACAAACTTAACATTGTCACTCAGAATCAGATGCTTGTTTTTTTTTGCCTTTAAATTCCTAAGTTTGGTACCTCTTCACTTTTATAACAATTGCATTATTTTAGCACACTTCAAATTGTACTTAAAAGTTAAAAGTGGACATTTTATTTTTGAAAATCTTCCCCCAGATATAGGTGCAATAGACCTGCATCTTTTGTTTAGTGTCTCTTTATTGTTGAACATGTTTTATGTACAATGTTGTAATTATTTTGTTTACCATAATCTTCTTTGCTCAATGTATGACATTGCTGGTGAGGATTCTAGTTGAAAGTACTTGTAACTCATCATAACTCACATAATATGTGATTCGTATGAGATTCTTGTGAAATCGGTTTGAACAGTAATTTTTGTTTAGGGACGTGATTAGTAACGTGATTAAAATAGGAGACGATAAAACGTGAGTCGGTGGTGATAGTTTGTGTGAATTTCACTAAGATTTTGTATCATTTGTTTACTGTTTTTAACGTGGTTATGATTACACACCAGATTTTACTTGTTATCGTTAAGTTGTTACGTAAAATAAATCAGTCTCACGATTTGCGCACTTTTGGAAATTTTAGTCATTTGATTACGAGTTTGTAAAATAGGTGCTTTGTGGTTCATAAAACATTCTAACTGTAATGAAAATTAGCAACTTTAGGCCATTTATGGTTGTGTTTTCAAGTGTCATTTTACATTTTCCCACAATTCCAGATTTATGTTTATTTAAGGAAGTTCTCAAAGTAAATGAAGTCATTTTTATTTTTCACATTTTCATGGAAATAAGATTTTGGAAACAGGAACAATCAATTCTTTCCACAATCAAGAAATATATGTGAAAACACACTTAAAAACTATAACCAAATATATTTTCATTTCCAAACATATAAGACAACGAAAGATAATATATCAAACATATTTTCATTTTAGGCGAATTAGTAACTTTTCAACATTCATTTTCCAACATGGAAACTGAAAATTGGACATGGAAATATAATCATAAGGGCTGATCAGGTGTAATTTTGTATGAGTGGATAAAGATGGATACAAATCCAAAATTTGCCAAAGAAATAATTTATATATATTATTTATTGAAGAATTTTCAATAAATATCTAAATCAAGTTGAGGAAATAAAGTATGATATCTACATACAGAAAATGAAGCAGTGATGTTGTCTTTGACGACATTTTTCTTTGGACACACAAAATCAAAAATCATCAACGTATGGAGGGCTTCAATATTTTTCCCAGGTGATGCTGTTTGGGACCCTTACTCGTGTCTCTGTCTCTTTGCCCAAATTTAGTAAATTAAAGTGCTCTTGCTATTAACTAATTGCGCCCACTCCCTCTAGTATGATCATTTTGAGTTATACAAATTTTAGAAAATGTCGGAAAATATAATAGATATTTCAAGGTGAATGAAAATTGTTGCCAAAAGGTCAGTTTATTTGAAACTATTCTTGAAAAATATTTATCCAAATAGTTGTGTCGTCTCGTTTGAAACTAATGGGCGTGTCTTCGAATAAATGGACGTATTTGTTGAAGTTGTGTTGTTTCACTTGTAACTTTCGTTAATCTATATATACAAAGAATCTGCGGATTTTCATAAGCATTTGCATACATTTATTAGCATGTTCTATGTCAAAATTTTTCATTAAAAAAGATAGATTACTAAATATTCGGTGTGTCGTCTCTTATTGTTTGGAGTGCTACTACAACAAGAGGAGATCGTTGTATCTTGGGGAGACGTTTGCTATTCAACCGTGGGCATCGTGGGGGAAATTCCTTTTAAAGACATAGAGTCGAACTCTAGTTTCGGTCTATCATTTCTTTCGTGATTTTGTTTTTTAGAATTCATGTAAGTTTTCCTTCAATTTTCTTTAGAATATAATATGTCACGATCATAAATCCTCAAAGAAAATTCAAGAAAAAAGAAGGTTATGTATGGTTGTGCTTTTAAAAGTTATTTATATTTTTTTTCAACTATTTCGAAAAGTGGAGTTATGTTTATTTATGGAAGTTTACAATGGAAATGAAACGTCATTTTCACTTTTTACTTTTTAACATGATTTTTATTTATTTTAAAAATACAACCAAACAATTTCACTACTATCACACAAATCTATATGAAAACGATAATAAAAACTATAATAAACAACTTCTCAAGACAATAATGCAAATCTATACTAAAATACACTTCAACCTACACTATAACTAAGTATATTTTATTTCCAAACATATATTATTACGAGAAATTGGACAACAAACCAAATGTAATCTCAATTCTCATTTCAAAACCAATAAAATCTGAAAATTCTAGTTCCAACACTAGTAACCAGAAATATAGTTGTTGAATATTAGTTGTACCATATATAGTTGTTGATTTTTTTTTTGAAACAATTATAAGATGTTCATGATATATATGTATATATCATCTTTATTTTATACTAAAGTAGAACATATAAATTAAAAAGGTTTTTTTTTTGAGAACATAAATTAAAAAAAGGTTGACATGACATACTAATGAGATAAAAAACTTACAACACAGAAATGCATAGTTTTGTTTTTTTAATAAGTTGTGAGTACTAGTTAGAGAGAGGGGATAAATTTCAAAGAAACTAAAAGATATCAGGTTCTACCCCACCAACATTCGTATGAAAGCCAGAAACGATACCACTAAATGTAAACTTTTCCAAACAAAACAAAATATAACTTTCACAAACACCTAAAACCAAAAAGAAAAGGAAAAACTAAAAGAGAAAGAATGTCTTATATTGCTCCATTATGTTTGGTCCTTGAATTGATTTTAACAATAGCTTTCAGACTAAGGTCTTTAATATACTTTTTTCCATTTTTATTTTGCCCATCAATATTCAAACAATCACAAAAACTTTCATACATCCGTAGACATATATTTCGTGTAATACATGCTACACATGTTGTATTTTATTTCAAATGTCAAAATAAAATACAATTACCTCACTTTCAAAACATAAATAATTATTAAATCATTCACATACCCTTGGTGTATTATTTTATAGTATCTTTCCATATTCATCAAACTTTTCCTTAGAAGATATTCCTGCAAACTTCTGCCACTTGGATTGCAACCATACACTCTAAAAAAACACACAGAACAGAAGAGGGTTTTTGTTTTTCTCACTGTTTTGCTATGTGAATTGAAGGCCCAAATTACAAGAATTCAGATGACAGTTAGCAATGGTTTGATCAAAATCATATAAGTGGTCCTATGATGAGCTGTGAGTTCAGAGGTGACATAGATTTGGACAATAACAAGGCCTATTAAACCGCTGCACCATCCATCAGAAAATCTTAGCTTTTATTTTCTTTTACCATATATATGTTCTATTGTTCTACGTATCTCACATAAATGCCAAATATGTGACCTCTATACCTCATACATGAGCCAAGAATTTATTAATTGTGGTTTGTCATATGTTTCTCTGTAAATATGTAATGGCCCCAAAAAAACCTGCTGCCCTATTGTCTCTCTCGCTCAATTGCCTTCAACATTTTTTTTTGGTCTCAATTTTTATGCTTGAAGTGGGTAAAATAGGTAAAAAAAATATTCAAAATCTGAGGTGGTAATTAAAGAGATATCTTGATTATGGTTTTTTTCTTTATCATATATTTACTTAATCTATCATGTTTTTGTTATATCATGGGTTAAATATTGTCAAGGTGAATATTCGGAATGCCCTTAACAGTTAGGATCTTTTAGGGTAAGGACAAAAGTTTTAACTCGCTAACGCTATTAACGTTTGTGGCGAGAACTTTCTTGAATAAACATAACACATTTTCTAGAATAGTGAAGAAGTAGAAAATGCCACTTGAAAAGACAACCATACATTGCGTTAAACTTTGATACGCGCGTAAGTTTATTAAACAAAGTGCGCTTAATTGCAATTTTAGTCTTGAATGGCTTTATGGATTAACTATCTTAGTCACGTAAGTTCTTGATGTGACGTTTTTGGTCGACGATTTATCCTTTAGTCAAATCATAAGTATTTTGCGTATTTTGGTAAAGGACAAGGTATTGTTTAACAAAATGAAATACTTAAACACTTAGTAAAGACCAAAATCACACATAGTCGAATTTGTAGGAACAAAATTACATAATTTATAACGATGAGACCAAAAATTGCTATCTAAAATATTTATATAACCCAAATCGCTAGCCCTCTACGATTATGAGACCAATTTTGCAGTTAAGCCAACAAAGTATAAAACACTATACATACTTAAAATAGCTATTGTTAGCAAAACTTTCTTGTTTTGGGTGTTAAAAATCTGACTTAGTTTGAGTTGCCCAAAGCAACAGTTATAGCCACATGGATAGAGTACACCTGATTGGACCAAGGACCGAAAGCAACCAAAACTTGCCTTTCATATGGCTGTGTGTGTTTTTGCCTTTTCATTTTTACCCTGCTTTAGTTTTTTTCATAAGGTTCAAATTAAACCTACACTAGTGGATATCAAAAACAAGAAAATTTTTGAAAGGAGATTTTTGTGCAGTCTTTGTGGTAAGAGAGATTTTTGATATTGATGCATGGTCAATAGAGAAGAAACCTATTCTGATGGCCTATGATTAGGATCCTATGATCTTCACTATCCCAATTTGCCGCATAAAGACGCTCACGCCACTCTGTCTTTTTCTTTGAAATTCTGGTGTCTACAATGGGGTCTTTCAAAATTATACTCTGTTGGTTCCTACTTATTACATGGTTTTGAAATTTACATTATGTAAAATTATAAGGATTGGTATATTTTTATATTTTCTTGATTTTCATAAGGTAGTAGCATATAATACATTGTTCTAAAATTTCCGCCTGCACCGATTAATCCCTCATGCGCCTAGTCACTGACTCTTCTTCTCCGTCTAGGTTTTTCTTTTTCGATTAGGCCCCGCCAACCCCGCCAATTTCCGCCTTGGCGTTATCTTTCTAGTCTGCCACAAACCGACTAAAGATCTAGTGATCATATGTATAAACTAATATTCAATGATTTGTAAATCTTGACACGTGTAAAAGGATTAACTATCAATATATAAGATGGGGTAAAATCGATTTTATATTATTGTCAATTAATTTTATTATTTAATTCCAAAATTATTCGTTGCTAGTCCAGAATTATCGTTTATTGGGTTAAATTTCAATTAATGTTGAAATTGAATTGATGGTCATGAGACCCAATCTTATGCAGAAAGCATGGAGACTCAAATTCTCAGGTATAAATAAAAAATTACCTCTCATTTGTTAGTAATTTCAATTAAATTACTTAATTCTTTCTACTTTTAACAACTCTCAGAGCATTACCGACTTAAGTATCATACGAGCTTTGCCTGAGAAAATCCCAAGGTCTTTCTAACCGTCTAATCGTGTTGCAGGCAAATTCCACAGCTTAGAAATACATTTGGGCTTGAAGTTACCTTGACACGTTGGCTAATTATATTAATAGTAGTATTAATCTACATTTTTTGGTAGCATCAATATCAATTCTTTTTTATTGCATTTGAATGGAAATCATTTAAATTGTAAGCAAAATTTAGGGGAATGATTTTCAAATAACTGCGCATAAAATGAATTTGGAATTAACTAAAATGATCCAATAAATAACTTAATATCAGTGTTTAAGGATTTTAGTTCAGCTGTATTATAAAATTTTCCAATCGAGTTCTATGAATTTATTATTATTGATTAAATTCGTAGCGTCGACGCATCCATCCAAATATGGCCATTTTCGTTTAACATGTAAAAAAATGTTTTTTTAGGGAAAAATTCACTTTACCCCTTGTACTATCCGAGTTTGTATCAAATACCCCCTTCTACTATTAAAACCTTCAAATACCCCTAAATTATAAAACTCATATTAATGGACAAAATTACCCTTAATTTAAGTGAAATATTAAATTTACTTTATTTGCACCCTTTATGTTTAAATATCAATCAATTTAATCTCAAATTTTAAGCCATCTTGATTTATTAAATAAAAGTAATCTTAGATAAAATATTAAAATAACTATATAGTTTGATATAACTTTAATATTATACAAAAGCCACATAAAATATTTTTTACGTAAATGATTATTATTATTATTTTAAATGTACATATTTAATAACAAAATAATACATATAGACTCAAATTAGTATATATTATTCAATTAGACTTATTGCTTTGTTATGTATGGTACAAACATGTAATTCTAATATATTAACCGATCAAATCACAATGTGAAGTATTTATTACGTGTGAAAGTGAAATTAATAGAGGTTATAAAATAAATTATTGTACAATATTATGTAACTAAGAACTTATAATGATGAAATAAGAAATATAAATATCTAAAATATGCCTTCTATAATAACATAATATAAATTTTTGTTACGTAATTTTTTAATTTAACGTTATTAATAATTTATTTAGCTATTTTTTATTTTATATCGAATTAAGATTACTTTCTTTCAAAATCAATCTTAAATAATATGTTTGACCTAAAGATTCACATCTTATATGATGAAATACTTATAAATATAAGTTTTTCTTTTCTCTTTTATTGAAAGCACTTATAAATATAAGTTAACATCAACTAACTTGACCTTAATTTAATACTTGTGACATATATATTTACCATGATAACAATATAAATTTTGTTTATTTAAAAATTTAATGGCATTCTCTATATTTTTTAAATTATATTTTTCTATTGTACATACCATATTGAATTATAGATTTATTTATGTAATTAAAGTAGGAATAAATAAAATACAGGGATTAAACAATATCTGAAATTAATATTAGAGAAGGTTTCATATGCTTCAAGGGTATATAGGTCAATCAATATCCATTTTGTTGGTTTAGGGGTATTTGAAGGTTTTAATAGTAGAAGGGGTATTTGATACAAAAGTGATAGTAGAAGGGGGTAAAGTGAATTTTACCCTTTTTTTTATTTGGTAGAAATTATCTCAGCTTTTGAAATCAATGGGAGTTATACATGTATACTAGAACTATTAATTTAAAGGGTAAAAATTGCTACTTTCATACATGAAAAGCAGCAAATGTTTCACAAGGAATTCGAAACTCAAAAGCAAATTCACCACTTTGGTGGTTTCGGCAGAAAGATTTATTGTTTTCAAATCTTCGCAAGATTTTTTCTGAGAACTTTTAACTCCCCGTGAGGTATTTACAACGTGATATAATATTTTGGGCCAAGTTATATTTATTATTCCAACTTATATAGGTGAAAATAATAATTTTTCGTAGAAGAACTCTTTAAAGATTTGACCACCATGTATTAAAGATTTGATGATTTTATGATACATTTGATTGTGTCTTGATTTTTTAGTTGGTAGAAACTCATTGTGTTTTTTTTTTTTAAATGCTGATTGGTATTTTAATTTTAGCTTTCATTTGGTAGACGTTGAGTATCTATCTGCCTCAATAGATTGATAAACGAAGTACCAAATAACAAATTCTGATTCAATAAGCATATTATACAAATTTACTCTAGACTCGATTTACAGAAATTAAAGTACAAAAGTTAAAGAAAATTACAAGTAAATGAAACTATAACACAAAGAATATATAGAAGGCAACAACCCAAAACCGAATATTGAAAAGATTCGGCTCAGGACCGTTTTTCCCAAAAACCACAAAGTCGGTCACGAGAACCACAAGTAAGCCAAGAGGTAGAGAGCCACACCAAGCCACGCCACACAAAACCCCAAGAAGACCTCACGCTTATTCACCAAGAAACCCTGAAATCCCGAAATCCACCCAAACTCTAACCTCACGTAGAAGAAGGATAATACACCGAGAAAAAGTGGATTAACACAAGTATCACACGATCTATCTCACAAACACTCGGATCGCACAAGAACACCAACTGGATGTTGGATTTCTTAGAAAGAGAAATCGAAGTTTAGAGTGAGAAAGAAACCAGGAGAGTTCTAGAGAGGAGAGAAAAAATATCACGAGATTATGAATTAGGGTTGGGATGATAAGGATTTATAAGGTAAAGCAACGGCTCAGATCAAACCTTATAAACAGACGATCAGGATTGAATCAAGAGGATCCGCGGACAAGGGATTCGGATATATCCCGCAGTCCAAATAAGTAACCCGAGGATCAAGTGAACATGGGTTGGGCTCTTGTTTGCATTGTGGGCTGCAATTAGTGGACTCAAAGGATAGATAGCAAATGGGCCAAGACAAGCAATGGGCCAATATCACAACATTCTCCACCTTTGGCTCATTGTAGTTCATTAGACAAACTCGGTGAAAAATACACTGGTCATCATCATTGCCTGAGTGCCTACCCAGCACACAGCTAAGTAGGGGCTTTACCATATTAAGCATCGAGCTCATTATAGTACCAACAAACACCGAGTAAGTTTGGATTTTGTGTTAGACTAATACAAGTACAAGGCAAACATTAAGTCCAACAATTTGAACTTACAAGCAAACACAAAGTAAGCTGCAAGCCCGGGGTAATCACCAAGGACGATCTAGTCTCTAGTGTCAAAATTGAGAATTTTTAAACAAGTTTTAAACTTTGATAAGGGTAGACACTTAGTACCCATATCAACTGGATTGTATTCAGATGCCACTTTTTCAAGACAGATAAGACCTTTTGAAACAATATCCCTTATAAAATGAAACATAACATCAATATGTTTTGTTCTGTCATGAAAAACTGGATTCTTACAAAGCTAAATACCGTTGAGAGTCGAAAAATACAACAACATTTTGTTTTAGAAAACCAATTTCAGAAACAAGACCTTTTAGCCATAAGGCTTCTTTTAAAGCTTCAGTTACAGCCACATATTTTGATTCTGTAGTAGACAGAGCCACAATATGTTGTAACTGGGATTTCCAACTAATACAAGAACCACACAGTGAAAACATAAGAGGTTGTTGTTTTTACTTTATCTTTATCATTTGCATAGTTGGAATCCACATATCCTTTTAAAACAACACCGTTTTCACACTTAGGAAATTTAATGCAATAATCGGTTGAATGTCTCAAATATCTCAACAACCACTTCAAAGCATTCCAATGCACCATTCCAGGATTTGACATAAATCTACTAAAGGCAAGAAACAACATAGGCAATGTCGATCTAAGTCTCGACCATTAAGTACATAACAGATCCAATGGCATTAGCATGGAATGTTTTGCATGGAGAGAATTTCGAATCGATTTTTTGGGATCCATCCCTACTTAACACGAGAATGAGAAGCAAGAGGGACATTCACGATTTTGCATCACTCATAGAAAACTTTTTGTAAATCCTTTCCAACATATGAAGATTGATGAAGGTAGATCACAAAGTTATTTCTATCCCTATCAATATTCATACCAAGTATTTTCTTTAGCACTTAAGCAATTTCTCACATAGTCAATAGTCTTAATGCATGGAACAGTCAAAAGCATATCATCCACATAGATCGAAGAAAAAACAGGGACTTAGCATCAAGTTTGAAATACGGACAATGATCAAATTGACTTCTCTGAATTTCAAATCAAGCATGCCTTTGGTCAAATTTTTGTTCCACTTATCTGGTGATTGCTTTAAACCATACAAAGACTTTTTCAAGAAAACACACATGGTTAGGTTTGGATTTGTCTTCAAAACCTTCGGTTGTTTCAACAAAATTTGTTCTTACAAATCACCATGTAAGAAAGCGATTTTAACATCAAGTTGCTTTAGTTCCCGGTCAAACTAAGCCACTAAAGCTAGCATAATTCTCACGTTACAAACTTCACAACAGGTGAAAAAATCTCGGTGTAATCAATGCCTTCTTTTCTCGAGTAAAACCTTTTGCAACTAATCTAGCTTTGTATCTAACACCTTCATTTTCTTGTTTGATTTTAAACAACCACTTACAATCAACAATAGAAACAGTTAACGTTTTGGGACAAGTTCCCGGTGTTATTAACATACAAAGAAAGTCATCTCATCTTGCATAGAACTCAACCATTTCACGCGAATTCACAGTTTTACATCAAAATAGGTTTTAGGCTCGGAATTTTCAATTGATTCAAACACAGAGAACACATAAGAAGTTAAGTGAAAATCAAGAAACTTGTTTGGGATTCTAATGTTCCTTCTAGTTCTATCTCTAGTTAATACATAATCATTCAAGTTATCATTTTCAAAAGATGCTCATGATTCAAATCGGTGTCAACAAGAGGAAATTCATCATGCACATTATCATTCAAATCAACATTGTCATACTCAATATTATTGTGCACATCATTAGCATTCACATGATCATGCTCAACATCAATCATATCGAAATTATCATTCACGAAATAGAAGGCACATTAAAAGCTCCACCTTATTAGGAGTAGTGGGGTTTTGAGTTTGAAACATTTTTAGAAACATCAAAGGGCAGGAAACTCATTTTCATTAAAAACCACATCCCCGTTGATTAACATTTTAAAACCATTTTTAGACTTGGACCACAATCATGCCACTTTGACCCCATCGGGGTATCCCAAAAAAACACATTTTAAAGATCTTGGATTAAGTTTGTCAACCTTTTGGTGGACAAAGGTCAACAACAAAAAAAATTTTAAATTTGAAAAGTCCACAGTTTACCGGACCAAACTTGTTCGGGGTATTTGCCTTTCAAAGGTACAAATGGTGATCTATTAATCACATAGGCAATTTGTATGAACAACTTCACCTCGAGAACTTTTGGAAAGTCCGGATGTACTTAACATACTTCTCACCCTTTCCAAAAGAGTCATATTCATCCTCTCAAAGACCCCCATTTTTTGAGGGGTGTAAGCACAAACAAACTTGTGTCTTACAATACCCGACTCAACACAAAGTTGATCAATGAGTTGGTTGCAAAACTCCGACCTATTATCAGTTCTCAAATACTTAATTTTTTCCCAGTCTGATTTTCTATCAAGGTTTTCCAATTTTGAAGTTTTTCAAAAACATCAGACTTGTTTTTCATAAGAAACACAAACTCTTTTCTTGAAAAATCATCAATCACAGATAGAAAATACCTATTCCCACCATGGGTAGGAACATCGCGGGCCCCAACATCAACATGTAAGTATTCAAGAATATCAGTACATGTAGATTGTTTTGGATAAGAAAAAGTAGGGAAGCTAACTCTTGTTGTTTACCATAAACACATGAGTCACAGAAGGGAACACAAGTAAGTTTATCATTACCAAAACATCCTTCTTTATGCAACAATTCAAGACCCTTAGAACTTATATGACCAAGCCTTTTATGCCAAAGTTCAGTTTTGTCATTCACAGAGTTCACATTGGTCACATAGTTCACATTGTTCACGCGAGAATTTTGCATGCAAGTAATGATTCGACATAGCAAACATACAAATTCCTTTTCTTTTCAGCTTTAGCAATAATAAGGGAACCTTTCATGATTTTCATTAAACCCTTAACCCATCTTCCCTCATAACCATCATGCTCAAGCATAGCACATGAGATCAAGTTATTAGATAGATCAGGAACATGCCTTACATCATTCATAGTCAAACCAAAACCAGAATCAAGTTTCAAATACAGAGTACCAACACCAATCACTTGACATTTCTTATCATTAGCCATGGAAACAGATCCATTTTGCACGAAGCATAGGAGGCAAACGAGTGTTTAAATGGGTCATGTGAAATGTGCAAAAGCGAATCAATAAGCCAATCATTTTCACCGAAAGAATTTGAAGGCACAACATTCACAAAATCATGCAACTCATGCACCATAAACACATCACCCATATGATCATTGCCAGTTGTCAAGTTCACAGAGTCATTGGTTTGATTCTTGTTGTTCTGATTATTGTTTTGATTATTATTCTGGTTATTCCTGGGTTTAGTACATTCTTGGATGTAATGGCCATGTTCACCACAGTTATAATACTTCCTATTGTTCTTAAGTGCAGAACTAGACCTCCCTCTCTGCTTTACTTCTCTTTCTACCGAGTTTTACATTATTGTTATTCCCGCTTTTCTATTCCGAGGTCTACCCCGACATGCATAACCTTCCCCGACCCATGTTCATTTCCTTAGATATTTTGAGATCCATTCCTTACTCTTGCCCATTAATCACAGAACAAGGTAATAGAGTCTCTACCATACTTAATGGCGATTTCACATCAAAGATAGGAATCGGGAATGACAATTAGCAACACAATATGGGTATAATCATCAATGTTTTTATCACCATAAGTATGATATCTAGTATCAATTTTGTAAAAACATCCAAGTTCTCATCCATATCCTTAGTCAAATCAAGTTTGAATCTAGAAAACTTTTCCAAAGAGAAAGAGTTTTGAGGGTAGGGAAGTTTCAGTGTAAAATTCTTCCAATTTATCCCAAAGAGCCTCGGAAGTTAATTTGACAACTTTTCTCAAAACAACATCAGAGAGATTAATGATAATGGATGAGTAAGGAAATTCATCAAGTTCGATTTTATTTCATTGATATCTTTATCGTGAGTACTTTTGATCAATAGCTTTAAAACATTTCTCACAATTAAAATCCCTTCATTTTTTGTTCCCAAATAGAAAAATCACTTTTCCCATAAAGGGTTCCATATGATAACCGGATGCACCAGCCATATTCACGAGATAAAGCCACAGAGGATATCACAAGAATACAACACAAAAACAGTATCACAATTATCAAATAGAAACAATGAAGCAACAAGTAGGTGGACCACAGTCCAATGACAACGAGAAAATAAGAGGCAATTAATGGACTACACAGTCGGCCGCAAGCAAAGTAAGCAAGAAGGTACACGGGACCACACGAGTCCAAGAAACCAAAATCAACGAAAGAATTTAAAGCTAGGTGGATTCCTTCGCACCTCGGGATTCCACCGCACTCGAGGCACATGGGTCAAGAGGCCTATGCTTAGGGTTTCCCTAAACTAAGTACTAACTGAAAATAAAAGAGAGGGAAAGAAATGGAGAATCTTACAACCAGGAGCCTGTCATCCGGGTTCTCACCACAACCAAGTACACCAGGGAGCCAACAGATCACCAAGAAGCTCAAGAACCAGAAGCACCAACCCACCTCGAGGCAGATAGGTGCTCTGATACCACTGTTGGGTATCTATCAGCCTCAATAGATTGATACACGAAGTACCAAATAACAAATTACGTGACTCGATGTTTATTATACTGATTTACTCTAGACTCGATTTGCAGAAATTAAAGTACAAAAGTTAAACAGAAAATTACAAGTAAATGAACTATAACAAAGAATATATAGGGCAACAACCCAAAACCGAATATTGAAAAATTCGGCTTAGGACCAGTTTTCCCAAAACCACAAAGTCGATCACCGAGAACCACAAGTAAGCCAAGAGGTAAAGCCACACTAAGCCACGCCACGCAAACCCCAAGAAGCCCTCACAGGATATTCACCAAGAACCCCTAAATCCAAAATCCATCCAAACCCTAACCTCACGGAGAAGAAGGATAATACACCGAGAAAAAGTGGATTAATACAAGTATCACACGAGATATCTCACAAACACTCGGATCGCACAAGAACACTAACCGGATGTTGGATTTCTTAGAAAGAGAGATCGAAGTTTAGAGTGAGAAAGAAACCGGAGAGTTCTAGAGAGGAGAGAGAAAATATCACAGAGATTATGAATTAGGTTTCGGGATGATAGGGATTTATAAGGTAAAAGCAACGACTCGGATCAAACCTTATAAGCGGACGATCGATTGAATCAAGAGGATCTGGATAAGTGATTCGGATCCGATTCCGAATAAGTAACCCGAGGATCAAGTGAATATGGGTTGGGCTCTTGTTTGCATTGTGGGCTGCAATTAGTGGGCTCAAAGAATAGATAGCAAATGGGCCAAGACAAGCAATGTGACAATATCACAATAGTAGATTTGCTTACAATCATTCATTAATTAAGACAATAGCTAGTACACGTTGTGAATTTAATTCGATTAACAATATAGTCGATCCTAGTTTACTTTTGATAGAAAACACATAATAAAACTACTTGAATTATTAAAGAAAACTCAAATCTTCCAAATAACTAGAAGGAAACAATCGGTGTAGGATAATTTGGACATCACAATATAGTACTGGTTAAAGAAATACAAATACTAAATAGTTATACAATTATTGCTGTTTGCTGATATCATTCGACACAATCAACTATTGAAAATGTATGTCTCTAGCAATATCAATAAAACTATATTTTCTTTTATAATTTTTACTTTAATGATTAATTTGAAATTATAAACTTGTAATGTATATCAAAACAATCAAACACATGCACGATTATTCGTACAATGTTTCTTTTAAAGGTGCATTTGCACTTTACAGGACCAAGAACTGTTGTTTTAGATTTCTAGTTTTAATTTCCGATGCTAAGTATTTTTGCTTTCCAGTATGTCACTAAATTGGATAAAGAACCACCATCAAATCAAGTGATATCACTCATCCTTTATAAGAGTATTTGATTGGAATCCGAACTCAATATCTTTCAATTTCTTTAAAATTTATCCCTCCCCTCCAACCAAGACTCACAACTTATTAAAAAAAAACTAAATTGGATCAAGAATTTCATTACTTGAAAACTAGGAAACACAAATATTTTTGTGAGGATGATGTACATCGAATACGTATCAGCTAAGATACTTAGGTAGGGCTGGAAAATCGTTTGTGCTTGCACGGTTATCGGATCGACACGATAACGAAGACGACACGATAAACGCGAGCCCGAAATATAAGTCCAAACACGATCGTTAAAAACACGAAAAACACGGCACAACACGATAAGCACGATAATTAAAATTGTTAAATTTATTTAGGCTAGCCCGTTTGGCCCGTTAACAAATAAAACTAATGATATTTTTATATTCTTTATATTTCATACTTAAAATATATATTCTAATAAATTATTAATAAAAATAGTCAAGTAAAAATAGTTAATTGTTAGTAAATTATCCATATAAATAATTATTTACCAATAATTAAAAAAAATTATTGTGCCTTATCGTGCCAGCCCGATATCAGCCCAATTTTTATTGTACCAGCCCGATAACGGCCCAAACCCGATAAGCTACAACCCAAATCCTATAATTCCGTGTCGTGTTCTTGTAGTGCCTCGTTATCACCTCTAATTTTATGCAATGCTCATGCACATATCTATACGTACCAACATGGGCGTTTTCTTGTGGGAGTGTAGGGGGCTATGGCTCCCCAATTTTTTTCAAAAACTCTATTATTATGTACATTTTATATTTAAATACCAATATTTAGAATTAAAACATTAATTTTTTTATTTGTTTAGCCCCCTTCGCCCCACCCCAAAAAAGAAAAGAAAAAAATTAGCCCCTAATATTAAAGGTCTAGCTCCGCCATGCGTACCAATAAAGTATCCATTGAAAAAAAAACGGCATAAACATTCCAATTTGAAAAAAACAAATAAAGCCATATTTATATGAATTTTTATAAAACCACATATGGAAAGTAACAAAATTTATTCTATTGCTTATATTTTCATCACAATTTCTTGTGGGCATGTTTATGTCACTTGTCACATTTTAGATTGGAACATTACGAAAATTTAGTTTTTTATGTTTGAAAAATTAATCTCTTTTAATTCTACTATGTACAGCTACATTTTCAATAATATAAATATATATTATTAAAAATATAGCAATATATATATATATATATATATATATATAAAAGAGAGAAAAACCAAACAAACTTTATAGGAGTGTCATTACAGATTCTACTAGAAATACTTTTGTTTCCAAAGATTGCAATCAAGGCTGAGGTCGCAATACGAGAGATCTTCTTCGTTTATACTCAAACAAGTAGCAGCCAATGATGACCGTGCACGTCATTTGGGCTAATGGCCCTTAAAATTTGGGCCTGGTCCCCTGGGGCCCACAGTCCCACTTGGGCCAGCTCAGCCACCACTGCCCCCGCTTTCTGCAGAGCAGGACTGCCGCTGCCTAACTTGCACCGGGGTGCGTACAAAAAGTTTGTTCGTATGGGGGCGCGTACTTTAAAAAAAGGTGGGCTGTAGGAGGAAAATGAGCATATGTTGACCTTTCTTCCTTTTGTAAAGGCAAACTTAAAATGGCCAATTAAGGTCCCACTATTTTCCCTTTCAACTCCTTTTTCCAAAGTTTTTCTATTTTTGTTTCTTGACTATTTTATGTTAATTGCAAGAAAAATATATGCCACTCAGTTTTGGATCACTAATAAGTAATAAGTGCCTAATCATCATCTTTTGGCTTTTTAATATTTTTGTTTAGATAAATTCTCTATAAAGCCCACTGAAAACATCTACATTTGAAACAAAGCAAAAATATCCTTGAAAGTCAACTATATATGGGGATTAATGTATTTAAAGTTGTTCACCTACTGAAATTATCGTGGATTTAAGAATATAAAGTCGTTGTATCTTGAATTGCACCTCCTTGATATTTATGAAAAGTATATAATATATTTTTTAATATAATTTTTAGTGAATCATATATAGTTAATATGCATCTATGAAGTAAGATACAAGATGCAACACCAAATCGAAAACAGAAGGTCCAAACTAATTCAAAAGATATTTTAATGGGATTCGAACATTTATAGTTTTTATTTGGAAAACGATGAGTCTTCAAATTCTTTTTTAAATAAGTTGGAACAGATGGTTTGAGAGAATATACTAAATAAATTTAAAAGAAACCGATAGATTCAAACTCTAAAATCACAAAGGGGTGAAAGAATACCGCTGACCTGCTGAGCATGGTAAATGATTCTTCAAATTAAAAATGCTATTGAGCTTTCAAGATGTGATACTCACGAGAGATAACTGATAAGTTTGTAATGCATTCACCTTCTAAATATAACATGTAAATGGTATATGATATACTAAAGGATGAACCCCATTCTTGAGGGTCTCTACGCCCCACTCCTGAGCCTTCAGAGGAAGATAATCATGGATATGTCTCAACGAAATCGTCCCGTTTTTAGAATAATTCACGACACAAGAAATCACCATCCACCCTTTCACTAGGAGGATTCAAACCTCCATGGTGTGAGTGTCAGCGAAACGGACATCAATTCACCCAAATCTTTTCTGAAATGGCTATGTACGAGACATAATAGATGTAGTACTAAATCTCTAAATACAGTACTAAATACAGTGTTCCAGATATAGAATCTATAAAACCAGAGTTTTGCTATGATTTTGCATTAATTTCCCAAACACCTGAGAGAGGGAAATTCACAAATATTTTTCTCACAAAAATGAATAAATTAACTAATTTAAGTTTGACCTTTGGTGTCTGCTCCCTCAAATGTTGTGTTGTCCCTCAGCAATGATACACGTGGCGGGCAAGGGTTAAAGGTTCAGGCTTGGGCAAAATGAACGGTGGAGATGGGAAGAGGCCCATCATCAAACTGTATTGCATGCAATAGGGGGCTGAAAACTGGGGCCCAAAAAGTCACTCTCACCTATCGACAGGAGAGTGATGGGGCAGAATGTAGAGATCTGTTGGGCCTAATATCTCAGTGTGGGCTATTTCTCTTTATTTGTCTTCTGTATTCAGATATCTCTAGATACATGAATTATATATTGTATCTGAGAAAATACATGAATTATATATTGCATCATGAGAAAAAAGTATTGTGGGGTGGGGTCTTAAATCTTTAATTATTGTGATCACGTCTCACATGTGGTCTTTTTAACATTCCCTCAGAAATATCATTATTACTTCATAAAATATCACTACTTTTTGTGGCTTCCTATTTTGTATTGTCTGGGGTAGAAGCCTAAAAATTCACAATGTTTGGATCATTTAGCACTTATAAATGGGCCGAAGATTTAATGGATCGCCATATCCTTAGGCCATGTTTGAGTTGTAAGAGAGGCCCTAATTGTGGCCATTGAAATTTTCAACTTTGCCCCTTGAAAGTGATCTATCATTACAAATTCAGGATATTTTCGTACTTTTCATTGTATAACCTACATAATCATAATCCTCAAATGTAGTACTGTTGAAATATTTGGGGAATTTTCATGAATAGCTCTTTCAAAGGGCAAAATATCCAAATACATTTGATGCCTTACTTATTCAAAAGGAATTTTTATGACCTCTTCATTATGTATATATCTAAAATACTATGTTGTTCGAACTACTTGACTCAAAAGAGTTTAAACTACAAGGTCGGGTCGTTCGAACTACGACTCTAGTAATTGAACTACCATCCCAAAGATTTTCGAAAGACCATGTCCATTGCTTGAACTACCGTCCCCAAGAGTTTAAATGACCATGCTAGCGCTTTTAACAACAAAAACACCTCGCAAAATCAAAAAAACACATAAACATACCAAAAACACACGTGCGTGCAAGACGCGCGCACACACACACACACACACACACACAGAGAGAGAGAGAGAGAGAGAGAGAGAGAGAGAGAGAGAGAGAGAGAGAGAGAGAGAGAGCCCGTACAAAAAATACATACAAATCAAAAATACACATATAAGCACACCCAAAAAACACACACGTGCACAAAAATACACACACGCAGAAACATACATATACACACACAGAGAAAATACACATGTACCAATACGGATAGAAGAAATGGAGAAGATAAGAGAAAACGCACCACGAGAGAGCCTTTTTGAATTGGAGAATTTTGGGGATTTTGTTGAGTTTGAAAGGGAATGAAAACACGTTCATATTGAAAGCGAGAATTGAAGAGGTATAGATAGAAGTTTACAAAAGTTAAGTCAAATGCCATTTTTGATAAGTGGCCGAGTCAAAAGGCAATAATTGATACATATCACAAAATATTTCAAAAAAATACAAACCACAACCAAATATTCTAAACATAATATTATTTCAACTAAAATTATTAATCAACAGTAATAATCTTATCCAATCATATCATAATTTAGCAATCCTGTCAACATTAGCAAACGAGGGCTTACAATTTCGAATTGGCTACGATTCAAAAATTTGAATCAAAAATCTTGAAACAAAAATGTCAAATAAGGTCTATAATGTACTTATATAAGACTATGAATTGCTTTTTAACCCAAAAAGGCCCGTGCTCATCTCTGTTGATGGTCCATCACATAACAGCCCAATAAAGCCATGAGAAGAAAGGCAATGTGAAATTCAGGCATGTTTTGACTTGAAATTAACATCTCGTAATTTACAAGGTTGAGGGAATAAGGATTTCTGCTATAGTAAACATGTGATGGAGATATAACAAAATATTCGCCATCTGTATAGCTTTTTTGGCTAATTAGATGCAATCTCTGAGATGATTTTCGTGTTGCCGAGAATTTGATAAAACTTAATTATTAGTTTTTGCATTCAAGAGAAGAAGGATGGGGTAGAAATGTGTATCATTTTCAATACAGTTATGTTTATATATACTTTTCAGTTTGTTGTTCTACGTCGAGAGTAAATTAGAGAGAGTGACATTGGGAATTTGGGATTCAGTTATAAATACTTCATTAATTAGACTTAAATGCACATCAACACTTCTGATAATTTTAATTTAAGAGAAAAAGTAACATTTAAGGGTAGACTTAATTAATTAATTAGAGTTGAATTCCCCATGCAATGTAGACAAAATATTTACATAAGTTGAGATTTTGTTGCGCAATCATTTCACTTTCTCTTCTATAGCATTGGATGAATGACATATATATAATATGATGTCATAATTGTACATATATCGTTCATCAAAAATAGTGGAACAAGAAGTGAAATAGGAATGAAGTACACAAAATCTTATTCATTAGATACAAACCCAGATGCCGAAAAACAGTTTACATAAAATGATGGGATACCAACATGCATACTTAAAAAATACAGTAAAAAGAACTAGTGTTAGAAATCTACCTAATATTAGTAATATATATGATCTAAAAGGATTACTATAGTCATTAGAATATCTCATTAATGAAACACTTATATACATACATATAAAACAAATATATCATTAATAAAAGAACTTAACCCTTTCTTATAAACTACAAATCACCTGCATTATCAATTAATGTAGAATTCATACATATAATGACTGGTGAAAAAGCAAACTTAACTAACAATATGAGTTAGAATAGTACCAACTTGTATCCTTGGGATTTATAAGGAGCAACCTGTTTGAAGGATAGTGGCTGTCCACAAACCAAATGTAGTTCACGTCAGTCTTAATTACAGGCAACCTAATATTATTATACTACATAGACTGCATCTTTTTAAGAAAAGCTATCATTTTAAGACCCAAAATTTCAATATTCTCAAACCAAGATCCAAGTTTTATTTTATTCTCAAATTGGACTCTTAGGTTCTCACTTCAAAACCCAAAACTTCAATATTTTCAAATCAAGACCCAATTTTTATTTTTTTTCCTCAAACATGGCCTTCCCCCAAATTTTAGATTCTCCTTCAAGTTTTAGAATTTAACAAAAAGAGAAATATTAGTGTAATCTATCACGTCAACCACAAAAATCATTTGTGTTCCCTTTTAGTTTTTTCGCTCATTCATTTTTACCTGATCCATACTTATCATCAATTTTATGTAACGTGTAGAAACCAAGATCTATAAATATAAATGTATATAGCTGACAAGATGAAAAAAGTCGAAAAATATTTATCGGTTACTAAAAAAAAATAAGATATACCAAATTATGAATGAAAAAGTAGTAAAATATTTTTTATTTACTAAAAAATAAGATATCCAAATTATGATTAAGTTTTACAAGAAACAAGTATCGATTAGGAAAAAATGAATGAGCAAAAAAATAAAAATTGGGTCTTAATTTGAGAATGTTGAAATTTTGGGTCTTGAAATAAGAACCCAAAATTTGAGGTAGAGCCCAATTTGAGAAAAAAATAAAAATTGGGTCTTTATATAAGAAGGTTGAAATTGTGGGTCTAATTTTCTTAAATTTGGATCCTATTATGAAATTCCCTTTTTTACATGCCAAATGTACAGAATGAGTACAAAGGATACGAACCAAGATTATATTATAAATCTTAAAGAGATAATGAACATGGTCTAAGGAAATGTATAATTTACGTCATAATTAAAAGGAATAATTACAAAATACCCGGAGGTTCGGGCTAATTACAAAAAACCCCAGAGATTTTTGAAAATTATAAAAACCCTACTTTGGGTTTGATCCGTCTTACATTTTTCCCCAATGTGCAAAATACATTTCAAAAACTCCCTACGCTTATCAAAATATTACGCTTACATCCTTACATTTAATACACAATCAAACCTCAAGAGTTTTTTTCTTTTTAGTTTACAGAAACATCTTGTTTTTTTTTTTTTTTCCTAAACCTCAGTCGTAGATAAATTCTCCCAAAATTCGAAAATTATAAATTCTAGAGAGTGAAGGAAATATGCAACACCATTAAACATTTGAATATATTCTTATGCGACTAACCGACCCTTCTGGATGCGGTGATGATCTGAAATAATACTTTTGCATTTGACATCTCATGGAAACCCTTTTTTCCCCTCAAAAAAAAAAAAAAAAAAAAAAAACCCTTTTTCGCTCCGCTTCGCCTTATCCCCTCTAGGGAATAAGCAGGGTGAAAAGCAATGTTTATTTGAATTGGTATCCTCCTTACTTTGAGCAGTTTGCTTTCATACTGCCGCCCTTCCCTACACATACTAACCAAATTATATATTGAAACCGTGTTAACACAATAACAAGGTTTTTAGGTCATCGAAAAAAGTAGCTAAAAAATAGCTTTAATTTTCTTTTGGGAAACGATAGCAACTTAAAATTACGCAAACAAGTGCAACACATTCATAGTTAAACGATTTGAAAATTTCAAAATTGCAATTTTAATCCTGAAATTATGGGGTAGCATTTTTGGTCCTGTTTGAATCAGGATTTGTATGTTCTTAAAATTGTTTCCATATCAGCCATTGCTGCCAGATAAATGCATGTCATGTGCGCTGTCCGGCCAATTTTCTCAATTTCAATGAGTTTAGGTCTGAAATCGCAAACCTTATTTAAATTGCAGGGCGTTTATGCAAATCGTGATTCGAATAACACCACAAATGCTACCCCATAATTACAGGACTAAAATTTCAGTTTTGCCATTTGAAAACTGCAGCCCTCAAGTCCATTAGTTCAAAAACAATGTTAGCAATTTTGCTTCATTAAAGAACATGATTGTCACATGACAAAGATGAAAGATCATCATTTGGTCTGTTTCTACCTACCATATCATGCCAGAAAATTCACTAGAGCAAGAAAATGTAAACAGGTGAATAAAAACAACTTCAACCTTTGAAATGAGACATATATAGCACTCTTTCACGACGAAATGGAGAACAATGAATTCAAGTGACACTAAACATAACATCATCTCAGAACAAGAGGCAACAAAAAACCACCTGTCTAAGTTAGAAATCTTTTCGATGAAGTGCATGACTCTTAATTGATTTCATTCAACCAAATCATAAATCCAGGAAAAGTAGACACAAAACTAATTGTCTATAGATGATCTCAAATACTCAATGGAGCATCAAATGTATGGATGAAATATGTGAGCGCCAAAGCCAACAACATCAGGCCATACGCGATGCCCTGGTCAATTGCAGTTCCTGGGGGAAGGCAGTGCAGATTGCAAAGTACATTAGAAAAATCATTTTGCGTAGTCTGTTCTACTCACTTTTACTAAAATAAAATGAATGCATCGATACAAGCTCAAAGTACGAGTAAAATTATGGTAAGTAATTGCCCGAACCAAAGTCAACACATGGTTCTATTATTCTCATAAAGCAGAAACTTAAACAAGTGCAAAAACAAAAAAGAATCAAAACAATATTTGTGGAATGACTTGCAGTGTTTTATGTTTTTATATATATATTTGGTGGTTGGTCATATTTTTGGTATAGAAGTTTAAACAATTTTATCGGAAAATCAAGTAAGAATAGAGAGAAAACAAAAGGAGATCTTTTTATACAAAAGAGTTGACTGTAACAAGACAATTATACAAGTGTTATGATAAATTGTCCAATATGGACTTTAGCACTATAGATTTGTGGTCTCTTTTTGAAAATTGTATCACATGTGCACCTACTACACAAGTGTAGTAGTTGAGTTTTTGGCTATAAATAAGCCACAATTTTGGTTATAAAAATACACAAAAAATCAAATAGAAACATCAATATAATTACTTTCTCTCTACTTAATTATTCTCTCTCTACTATTTATTTTTAAATACTTTGATAGTTCTATAATATCAATATAAATATTATTTCTCTTGTGTTCTTAAATTGTTTGTTCTATAACATATTGATATTTCTCTTTGATTTTGTGTGTATTTTACAACCAAAATTGTGGCCTATTATAGCCAAAAACTCAACTACTACACTTGTGTAGTAGGTGCACATAATTTTCAAAAAGATACTATAAATCTATGATGCTAAAATTCACATTGGACAATTTATCACAACACAATATAATTAATTTCTCTCTACTTAATTATTCTCTCTCTCCTGTTTATTTCTTAAAACTTTGATAGTTCTATAATATCAATATAAATACTAATTCTCTTGTGTTCTTATATTGTTTGTTTGTTCTATAACAAGTTGATTGTAAATTTTAAAAGTCGAACATAGAAACTGCAATCAACTGAACAAATATAGACACGGTCTTACATTTCTCAAGGAAAAAAGTGAATTAGCATTTAAATTAGACAGCTTAGAATGCAAAATTCTTCAAATAGGCCGGCCAAGCAACTAAGGCTATGTTTTTTTTTTTTGAGCAGGACTAAGGCTATGTTTGGACATTGGAGTTTAGTGAAGAAAAAACAAAGGAAAAGCAAAAACGGGTAAAACATGAAGCACAAAGTTACATCATGTGAAAAGTAAGAAAAAAATTCGTTTTTGTTTTCCTCACTAAAACCCAAGATCCAACATTGCATAAAGGGCTGAAGGGAAACAAATATCCGGAGTTCATTAAACTGAATTTTTTTAAAAAAAAAAAAAAGAATCTCCACTTGTATGATTTACAATCATTTCATCACTAATCAGATGTTTATGAAATTATTCTCAAATTTGTTTTCACAAAGGAAATCCAACAGATGCACACTTATAACACAAAGGTTTCTAGAACTTGAACCTAACTGTCCTGAGATTAGAGTAGAAACCTAACCAGGAATATGATTATGGATACATCCAAATAGCTATCTCAGAAACAATTGCACTTATTTTTCCTACATTGCAGATCTATTCGCATAAGCATATAATAGTCAAAATTATTGGTTCCAAAAGCACAAAACAAGAACCCACCCATTCCTTCTTAATTTCTCAGAGTGCTATTTGATATTTCTTCAAAGCTAATTGCTTTCCAACACATTCGTGTTCCTAACCTTATATGGAGCAAGAAAACACATCTCATTTTATATGAGAGCAATGCAGTAACTCAAAAGATGAATTTGTTATAATATTTTTTGTTTCGTTCGGTTTCAATCTCCCTGTTCGCCAAAAATTAAATTGCTTTTAAACCAAATAATACAACCAGGAACCAGCAGATCCCTATGATAACAAATAAAACCAAAGCTATTCAAATCCTATTTCCTATCAAGGTCAGATTATGCCGCTTAATCAAGGAGATTAATACATACATTTTATATTTTTTTTCAATCCCTTTATGGAGGACAAAAGAAATGGCAAAATCAAAACAGAGAAAATCCTAAACAAAAGTAAGAGTAAACGGATATCCACAAAATCATACACTTTTGATCAAATTTTCCATGATTTACTAAAAACCTAAAACCAAAAGGAAAATACCCAAAAAAAATAAAAAAAAATACCGTCACTTGTTGGAGCAGGAGCGGGAGCCATAGCGTCATGGCCATGGCCCTGAACAGCCGGCATAAAGATTGCAAAAACAAGAGCAAATGTAGCAAATATGCCAAACGAAACCTTACAATTCATTGCCATTTTTTCTGCTTTTTTTTTTCTCTCTCTCCCCTATGCAATTAGCCTTCTAGGGATTTGGTTGGCTCTATGCCCAGAGAGAGAAAAGAGAGGGGAATAACGCACAAGCAAATTGCAATCTACTCTTATGCCGTTGAGGAAAAGGAAAATGCCAATTCTATGTATGGTGGTGGTGGGGTAGGAAATGGAAAGCATGTTTTTCTGCTGCTTTAATATTGTTTATTCCATGTGCTTTCTCTATCTTCGGATTCCCATTCCTGTCCCGTTATAAAAATAAAAAAAAAGACCGGGAGAATCGGTGCCCCGTGAAAAGGATATGGAATAATGTTGGAAAGAATGTGTTCTAGAAGATATTTAAAAACGTTGTAAATATTAATTTTATTTTTAGAGAATAAATTGAAAATGAATTTGGGAATTTGGAATAACAATTACTCTTGCTATGATTGATTGTCATCTCATTTCCAAAATGTTCATCTTTGAGAGAAAAAAATTATAGGATATGTGTGATTGTTTTGTGAAAAAATGAATTTTAAAACTTCATTTCTCTCAAAAATCAACTCATTTTTTTCTTCATCTCTCATTTTCTCAATACTCAACTTTCCTATTTATTTCTCTCTCATCCCCTATTAATATAAAGGATTTCATTAGTTTTTTAACTTATCATCATTTTTATTAATTTTCTCTTAATCTTGATAATAAAAAATAAATAAAATGAGATTCATATTGCCTATTTTAGGTTTAATTTTTTTTTTTCAATTTTCTTGTATTATATTTTAACACTATTATTTTCACAAAAATTCCAGACAATCAACAGATTTAAAAGATTTTCCATCACACCAACTTAATTATTATTTTTTCTTTACACGTCCAACTTTCTCTTTTTCTTCTCTAAAACCCTAGTCATTTTCGCTCCTTCATCTTCCACCTCTTTTACTTAATTTTCTCACCCTCTTTGGAGGATGGAGAAAATATTTTTCATTACTTTAGTCTTAATAATTTTTTCCCTAATAGGTGGTTATTATTTGTCCGAATTTTATTCAGAAGATTCGATGAACCATTACTCGATGACACCAAACAAATGAGATCAATCACATCAATTTCTTTGATACATATTTTATCCAATGTCTTGGTTATGATCTTTTGATTCTCTGATTTGTTGGATCTATTTAGATTTAGATTTTTTTATTTTAGTCCGATATAAGTTTATGATCTCATTACAAGAAATTCCGGTTTACTAAATGAAATTCCGACATAAATGATTTTGTCACTAAATTTCACAGTTACCTCAAAGTATACCTCAGATTATAAAATATTATTTTTCTCCAAATTATACCGACAAATTTTTAATTTACCGATAGATTTTCTCGAGGTATTTACCAAAAGTTTTAGATTCGTCAGAGGTAAATATTTTACCAACAATGATTTTACCTACAACAATTTTACCTATACTTTACAATTTTCTTAATACTTACCTACATATTTTTCTGTAGGTAAACTGATTTTTTCTCGTAGTATCAAGTAGAGCTTGCAATTATTTTTCACTAATTAGTTGTAAATTTCTTATAATAAATGGATGCTATTCATTTTTATTCTAAAAAATTGAAAATTGGGAGAAAAATGTACGCTTTACGGATTATCCAAACACTTTTGAGTAATTCGCATGTCTATAGTATATTAGTATTATCAAAACAAACATATTTCACGATATCGTGATTGTGTAAATTAAACACTACAATAAAATACTCTCGTGGAGTAAAAAAACTAAAAATTGAATAAGTGCAAAGTTGGTATAATTTTATACTAATTACTCAAAGGTGTTAATGGATTATTAATAGGGTACATTATTAATTTAATTAGAGATTTATTTTTAAAAATGAATTAAGAACTACATTTTATTTTTGATATTGAAAATGGAATATGAAAATGATTGTATAATGTAAGCAAAAATGGAAATTGTTTAAATTTTTACATTTATACGAATTGAACTAGATATTAAAAATTATGTTGGATATAATTGTGAGCCAATATAGAATCATGTTTCACTTTTCCTATTCCACTCTATATTTCATATATTGGATGAAAGACACGTATACAATTTGACATTATTTTATACATATGTCATTCATCAGATGCAATAAAATATGGAACTGGAACAGGAAATCTCATTCCTAATTATTCACATGCGACAGGATAAAATTTCAAGAATTACATGAATATAAGTGCATAACCGATAATTAAAATCGACAATATTAAGTTTTTAAAATTCCCTATTAATAATAGAGTTACACAATATTATAATTGTAATTATAAATCAAAACAAAAGAACTTCCTATTCATTTTGATGAATTTCTTTAATTCTCAATAGCCATATTTGCAAGATCTCCTCAACTTTGAATGCCTTCTTCAACTACTTTCAATTTTAAAAGCCAAAAGACCGAAAAAACTTTGAAATCAAGATATGTGGCCTTGTATGGTTATGTTTCCATGGACTATTTCTAGTTTCTAGTGTTGGAAAATGAATTTTCAATTTATTGGTTTTCGTGAAAAACCGGAATTATGTTTGGATGAGTGAATGGGAATGAGTTTTATGTAGGTTTGGAAATGAGATTATGTTTGGTTAAGTAGTTTTGAAATAGTATTTATGTATATAATAATTTGAAAAGTTGATAGTGGTTGAATATTTTAATTAAATATATAATATTATATTTGTAAGATTGTAGGCCAGTGGGTCCCATTAGATATATATAGTAGTATTTTAAGTAGATAAAGTTGATAATGGAGGGTCCCACATATATAATTGGATTGAAAAATAAGAATAATTATTGATAAGTGATGTAGGGTAGTGTATAGGGTTGAGAGATGAAATTGTAGGTTTGAGATGATGTTTTATGTGAAAAATGGAAAGTGAAAATGATGATTTCCATTGGAAATTTTAGAAACAAACATGATTCCATTTCTATGAATAGTTGGAAATTGGAAATGGGGCATTGGAAACATAAACAAACAAGGCCATGTGTTCTCGAAATTCATTTTGATTCTTAAAAAAAAACATTTCAAAAGAAATGGCTTTGAAACCGAGAGAACCTGTGATAGGTAAGGGAAGAACATGGGTCCAACAAACCGGTCTCATGAGAGTGATAGCGCATGTGCACGACCGGCGGGAATCGGCTTACTCGGTTGTACTCTTACTTATGGACTTACAGGATATACCCCTTTTTCTCTCTAACTCTTTTCTCTCCCCTTCTCTCTAACTCCCCCAAAAAACCCTAATTTTCCCCCCTCCCTCTCCCTTTGCAGCCTTTCCTTCCCCTCTCCCCTCCCCCCTCTCCCCCTCCTTCCCCCTCCCCCTCCATGGTTTCTATTGGAGGGATACCAAATGGCGGTCCCTCGGCGTATAAAGGTGGCGGAATTTTTAGTCCAGGGCGCGGTCGGAGCTTCACGGAGGTGTCTCGGAGCGGAGAAGACGATGAGGGTCATGGAGATGGAGGCCGGGAGAGGAGAGGCAATTTTTTGCTTTTTTCTCTAGTTTGTTAGTATATCCGTTGTTTTCTTATTTTGTTTGTGTTTTTCTTTTCTCGGTTGATTTGCGAAACTCGTAGGCGGATCGAGTTTTTTTTTTTGCTGTATGTAGTGGTTGCTCGTGCCCGATTTTAGATTTTTTGGTGTGTTACGTCTCCTTTAAGTCTTTTGAAGTCTCTCGACGTGGAGTGGTTAGTTTTGGGGTGGGTAGTTTTTTTAGTCTATGTGAATCAATTGGTTTTACCAATTCCCGCTTCTTAGTTAGTCTTGTCGGCTCTTGGCTTGTTGGCTACGATTGTAGTTGTAATTTTAGTTTTTGAGTTGTTTTAATATAATTCTATCGTCGACAAAAAAAAAAAGTTGTACTCTTACTTGGCGCATCTTCCTGTTGATTCTTCCAAGCGGGCGCATCCGGTTCGATTTGGGTTAGTCCTTGAATTTGGGCTCCGCCCATTCTATTTAGGGGTGAAAATTTATGACACGAACCTAACATAAATTTAGCGGTATAAGTACAACTCTTAGCGATTCGGTCAAAATCGAATCGGACATGGTTAACATGCGAAATAAATAGGTCGTCGACCCACGTGTCAACACGACCGCCAATTTAACCTATTTAATTTTATAGTGACATATTATTTCCATATTTTATGATGTTTTAGTTCGTTATATGATGATGTACAAATTATTGAATACATTTTCTAATAATTCAAAGTAAATTTTATTTATAATTTTAGTTTTTTCTCCTTCTTTTGTGTTATATAGGTTTTTGTCGTGTTCGGGTTATATCCGAGTATCGTGCCATACTCAACCTCAACGAGGTGTAGGAATCATTAAAAGTCAAATGACTTAGCATCACCATAACTTTGCGGTGTTTCAATACTTGGTATTGCTCTCTAGGGATGGGTTGAAACATTGTCTCCAAGTGTTACAACATAACCTTCATAGTTTAGTTTTCCCATTGAACCAAGTTCTTGGGATCTCCATCATGGTTGGGCCACTATGATGGTTATTTTAATTTGTGGACTTTACGTCCATTCCCTCTAGCAATTTACTCAATTGATCTCGATTTAGTCTTTTTGTCAAATGATCTCCAAATTGTCTTTTGACTTTACGTACGTCAATTGACATCACACCATTTGAGATGAACTCGTCCGGTATTGTGTCTCCACGAATATGTCGAGACTTACCGTTATACATATTGCTCTGTGCCCTTCCTATAGCCGCTTGACTATCACAATGAATCATCACAGAAGGCACAAGCTTCCTCCAACATGGCATGTCTTCCAAAAAGTTTCGAAGCCACTTTGCTTCTTCACCAGCTTTATCCAAAGCTATAAACTCAGATTCCATGGTGGATTGAGCTATACACGTTTGTTTCATGGACTTCCATGATACCGCACCACCTCCAATGGTGGATATGTATCCACTAGTGGAATAAAAATCTTTCGAATTCGAAATCCAACTAACATCACTATACTCTTCAAGTACAACTGGATATCTCGAGTAGTACAACCCATATTCCAAAGTATACTTCAAGTATTTTAACACCCTGGTTAACGCTTTCCAATGCTCATGGCTTGGATTGCTCGTGAACCTACTCAATATATTTACAGGGTAGGTCAAGTCTGGACGTGTATAATTTGTAATGTACATCAGACTGCCTATTATACGTGAGTATTCCATCTGAGCCACTGGTTCTGCTTTATTAACAACCAGATTTACACTTAATTCAATATGCGTCTTTACGGTGAACTGTCAAAAGCATTGAATTTCTTGAGCACTTTCTCCACATAGTGGGATTGTGACAAGATAATTCCATCTCAGGAGTTCTGCTGAGTTTTATCCCAAGGATTACATCAGCAGTCCTCATATCCTTCATATCAAAGTTCCTCTTTAACATTCTTTTAGTCTCTATGATAGTATCATGACTAGTGCCCATGATTAACAAATCGTCTACGTATAGACAAACAATGCCAAATGCTTCTGATGTCCCTTTGACATATACGCATTTTATCACATTCGTTGATTTTAAATCCATTTGACAACATCATATTGTCGAACTTAAGATGCCATTATTTTGGAGCTTGTTTCAGTCCGTATAAGGATCTTATTAACTTGCACACCTTCTTTTCTTGATCGGGTACAACAAACCATTCAGATTGTTCCATGTAGATTCCAACATCTATCTCTCCATTCAGAAACGCCGTCTTGACATCCATCCGATGAATCTCTAGATTGTGCAAAGCAGCAATCGCGAGAAGCACCTGAATAGATGCAATCCTCGTTACTGGAGAATAGGTATAAAAGAAATCATATCGTTCTTTTTGCTTAAAGCCTTTGGCCACAAGCCGAGCTTTATATTTATCAATAGTTCCATCTGCTTTATACTTCTTCTTTAGGATCCATTTATATCCTAATGCAGTAGTCGGTCATATCTGAAGATTAAAAACAAAAGTAGTCACATATGTTGTTTAATTGACTTGGGCCCTAAAAAAATTGACTTAATTAATTGTATACGGGGGGGTCCGGAGCGGGTCCATAAGGACCCGTTACCCACCCTGCACTGACGAGTTTTCTTTGATCGGGCCGTGACCCACCTTGGGACCCATTTGACCGTTTGAACCCGTCCCAAATGGGCCCCGGTGTTAGTCCAAGTGGCAACGATAATGTAGAGGGGGTGAATAGATTATTTCGCTTTTTCGATTTTGCCCTCTTTTTCGAATAATCAAGCAAATATGAAAGCTAAATGCTCAAAATAAACAACACACGCGTTGATTTAAAGAGCTTCACCCCACCTAGGGACTACGTGCTCTACCACCCCAAAGATATCCGAGATGGGTTTCGAAAAATAAAAAGAAATTTTATTAATTACCAAAATTAATACAACACCTTGAGGATTACCACAACCCTCTTACAACACCTTCAAGAAGATTACCACAATCTTCCTTCACTACCTTTGAAGAGTACCACACTCTCCAAACACCTATCACCTAGATCACCCAAGTGTATTCTTACCACAAGAATACTCACAAGGATGTCTTGTGTTGAATGATGACCAAAATCAAGATTACAACTCAATAATGAATGATACAATATGAGTACAAGTGTAATCAAGAATTGAAAGCCTAGACCTCAAATGTGTGCAAGTGAAAGTGCTTAGGCTAATACAACAAGATATATGAAAATGTTTGCTTGTTTGCTCTTTGCTTGTGTGATGTGTTGTATCTTGTTGCTTGAATGAAGCCTCTATTTATAGGAGAGGTCTTGACTTTGATTTCCGGACATAGGCTCCTCCTCGGGGAGTGATTTGCTGCAAAAAAACCATTTAAAATCATCAATATGGTCATTAGAAATCAATCCCACAAATTAGGGAAAAGTCATGCAAAAATGCAACGGATAGTTTGTCGATAAAACAGGATTCGATCGGTCGCGCGAGAGATAAGATTGTTCGCCTTATTTTTAGCTTCACCGCAAGTGTACGGTGTAGTTTATAGAATAGGGTAAGCAAGGCGTATCCACGGGGACTAATAAATTAATGCGCTAAGTATTGAACTAAGATAGCCTTATTTTTATTTAGACGATCGAAATTGAATGATTGTTGTGGAAGAAAAGATAAGAATAACCACAAAAACACAAGATGAAAATAATAGTGGAATTACCAAGGGAAATGAAATGGATTCCCGGGTTATGGTTTCAATTAATATTCCTCTTGTTTTACGATTTAATCAAAGCCAAAGTTATTATCAATACACCTATAAGACGATCACAACGGTATTTTATCCTCCCTCTTGAGATGTATATAAAGTGTAGATTGAATATATCTATGCTAGTATCTCTACTCAACATAAGATACACAACTCCCAAATGCACAAAAGATCAACTATCCTCACAAATATTCACAAACCTCTCGATTATCCAAATATTCATGTCAAGTACTCAAGATCTAATATTGAAACTCATCTCTCGAATTTTGAATCAATATATCAAACATGCTAAATCATTGGCCAAATGATAAAACAAGAATAAGAACAAAGTACTCAAATAGGCTTCAAGACAATAACTTCAATTAAGATTAAAACAATCAACAAGAGTTCAATTAATCTACTTCCAAAACCCGAAATCACAAGAAGTTTAGCTACCCATTATAAATAAACAACTCATAGACAAATTGTTCATCTTCATAAGAAGCTAAAATGAAAGATTAAAGCACAAATAATGAGAAAACTTAGGGAAATGGATAATCTCTCGATTAATCTTCAATCCTCAAGCTCCGATTTGACCCGATTCTTCCCTTGATTCTTTCTTGATGAAATTGATGTGTTTCTTGTGTTCTTGGGTGTATTCCTACCTTTCCTCCATCCTAGATCAAGCCTCCCCTCTATCTCTTTATAGCCCCTCAAAAGTCCAAGAAAAAGGTGGAGACACATAGTAATTTCCGCCCGAAGTGCTGCGGCCCCCGTAATTTCCCACAAATGATCCGCGCCGGGCGCTGCAGCCGAAATTGGCGGGCGTTAAGCGTGCAGCGCCCACTTGAAATTTCATACGGCGAACTGACTCAGACAGCCTGCAGCGCCCGAGGTTTGCACCCACCAAATGTTGGAATTTGCTTTTGAGCCCTTATTCAAAGTTGTAGCCCTATCTCTTAGCTTTCCATAGCCACTTCAATCATATCAATATCAATTTTGTAGAGAGAGTTATGGCCAAAATACGAAACTCTGCGCCAGTCTTTAGAAATTTCAAATGCATTTGGACTTTTCTTCCAATCAATCTCTGGTTGTTTGCTCGTTCGTACTTATTTTGATACACGATTCATTAGTATGACTATAAACTCAATATAATTGGCTCTCAACATGGCTTGGCTACTCAAATGACTCAAAATACTCAAAAACAACACAAAACTCAAGTCTAGGAAGCCCAAATCATTAGTATAAAACCAAGTGAACAAATACCCCCAAACTTAAACTGTTGGCCGTCCCCGTCAACACTTTTCAAAACAAGACAAAACATGACTAGGGAGTAATGAAAAATAGAACGCTCAACAACTCCATAAAATTTTGTATTTTTCATCGTAGGTATCAAGCAATGAATTAACCAAGCCTCAAACATCTAACATAGAGCACATATTAAAGAAACCATGGTAAATGCTAAGAATTACACCTCACAAGATCAAGTGTATACTCTCATCTCGAATGAATATAAGACGTGTTTACGCTCAATTCAATTCAATATTGCGGAATTATCATAGCTTGCAAATCGTCTCATATCTCCGCCAGTAGGATGCATGCAAAATTGTGAATCAAAAAGGACTTTTTCCTTTGGTTGTAATGAAGGCTCTTTGGTTGGGGTAGGAAAATATGGATAGAGTGACTCAAACTCGAGCGTATAGACCGGTGAGCATATAATTCATCTATATTAAAGCTCAATATGCTACTCAAATCACCTCTCATTTTCACCAACTCTTCTTATCTCCATCCCCTTTATTTTGTAAACTCAACCATTCACATTACAATTCTTAACCTCCAAGTTCATTCAAAGAAAACTCATTCATCGAACAATTTTTTTTTGGACTCTTATATGAGTTTTCAACATTTCATATCTCTTTTTCTTTCTCTTTTGTTCCCATTTACCAACTCTAACATTATCTTCTAAAATTTTGATTTCACCCATTCAACCTCATTTAATCGCTTTACTCAAATGCTATACGCTCAAGTGTAGGGTAACAAATATATCAAGTTAAGTCTTGAATTGTGGCTATCAACAATTAAGCAATAGGCTCAAGTTGGCTAACTAGGGATTTCAACATCATTAGGTAAGCAAAAGGTTTGAAGGGCTAACAAAAATGGCCTTAATCATTTTCACACCCGCAAACAACATGTGACTTTGATAGAGATACCGGAGCAAGTTATAGAATTCTAACAACATGAATGATACACTCACATCACAAACAAGACTGCATATGATGAAAGCGGTAAAGGCTCAAAAGCTCACAGGCTTGTAAATATGTAATTCAAAGCATCAAACCAAGTTTTCCATCTTAACATGCTCAATGTTATCTATTCATGGCTCAATCAACTCATGCTCAACACTCAATCTAAACAATACAAAATTTTCAAAATCAATCACAAGTTACAATCAAGAGATTAACTCACTCCCTAAAATCTATGAAAGCAATAAACATGCTAAAATAAACATGCTACTAATGCAAATGCAACTTAAAATGCTCTACATGCAACTATATGAAAACACACAAACAAATGCAATTTTTTTTTACACACTTCAAATCAAAATACTCACACATTTCAAATCAAAATACTAACTCTCCCCAAACTTGAATGAAATTATATTGAAACAAGGAAAAGATATAATTTCAAGAAAGAAAAATGTGAAGTTACCATTGGGTTGACTCCCAACAAGCGCTAGATTTACCGTCTATAGCTCGACGTATGAATTGGTGCCTCCCTTGAATGCATATATTAGCTGCTTTGGGTCATGGTCAAGAACCGTTTTTGCTCTGTTTGCATCTAGTAATACATACTTGGGATTTCCAAGCAAGTACAGGAGTCCTGGTGTTGGAACATTTTGATCCGGGTTATGCTCATGTTGTCCGTGCGTGTGCGCATATTCCGTGCTTGTCTCATTACGGAATATTTTTCTTATATCTTGCACGCAATGCACGGGCGTACACACATGGTTCGTGTGTTCCTTGTCCTGTTTTTGATCTTTTTCGGTACCACACACGACCGAAAGTGCATAAACACATAACTGTGTTTGGTTCGAACTTTCTTGCTTTTCCAGGATCTTGACTTCTCGTATTCGGTACCACTCCTTTGATGAATGGCACTAGATTGTTCCTTCGAGTTGGCTTCGTGGTGCTCAAAAACGGCTCTTTTGTTGTTGCCCACCAACAATTGTAACTAATTGGCCCATTTGAGTCTCGAGATTTTTCAATTGTGAATCCATAGTATTGGCCAATTGTGTCAATTGCAACTTCATCTTGTCCATCTTTTTCTTCTTGGTAAAGCTATTTCTCACTTCCCTCATGAATAAATTTATTTGACTCATGAATGAAGTCGTTTGATTCATGAATGAAATGAGGGCGTCTTCCAAAGATGGTTTTGCCTATGCATCGGTAAACCCATTTATTACATTGAAGCTTGATGGTGGTGGAATCACATTCTCCGTATTAGCATATGAAAAATCTTCGTAATTCCTCCAATCAAACAATAGTGTGTAGGAGTAGGATTATTCCAATAATCGTAGAAATTCCGATTATTGAAATAATTGACTTCTTCCATCCGAATGGGTGCACCTATACCAATTCAAAGAAACAAATCAAGCATTGTAGAAGTAGAATTTACAAAAGAAAAATGAAATAAAAATAAAAAATATCTAAATTAAGAATAATTCTATCTGTCGCAATATTAGCACCAAAAATTATATTAGTCCCAAGAATCGGCGCCAAAAACTTGTTCGCCTTATTTTTAGCTTCACCGCAAGTGTACGGTGTAGTTTATAGAATAGGGTAAGCAATGTCGTATCCACGGAGACTAATAAATTAATGCGCTAAGTATTGAACTAAGATAGCCTTATTTTTATTTAGACGATCGAAATTGAATGATTGTTGTGGAAGAAAAGATAAGAATAACCACAAAAACACAAGATGAAAATAATAGTGGAATTACCAAGGAAATGAAATGGATTCCCGGTTATGGTTTCAATTAATATTTCTCTTGTTTTACGATTTAATCAAAGCCAAAGTTATTATCAATACACCTATAAGACGATCACAACGGTATTTTAGCCTCCTCTTGAGATGTATATAAAGTGTAGATTGAATATATCTATGCTAGTATCTCTATTCAACATAAGATACACAACTCCCAAATGCACAAAAGATCAAATATCCTCACAAATATTCACAAACCTCTCGATTATGCAAATATTCATGTCAAGTACTCAAGATCTAATATTGAAACTCATCTCTCGAATTATGAATCAATATATCAAACATGCTAAATCATTGGCCAAATGATAAAACAAGAATAAGAACAAAGTACTCAAATAGGCTTCAAGACAATAACTTCTATTAAAATTAAAACAATCAACAAGAGTTCAATTAGTCTACTTCCAAAACCCGGAAATCACAAGAAGTTTAGCTACCCATTATAAATAAACAACTCATAGACAAATTGTTCATCTTCATAAGAAGCTAAAATGAAAGATTAAAGCACAAAGAATGATAAAACTTAGGAAATGGATAATCTCTCGATTAATCTTCAATCCTCAAGCTCCGATTCGACCCGATTCTTCCCTTGATTCTTCCTTGATGAAATTGATGTGTTTCTTGTGTTCTTGGGTGTATTCCCAGCCTTTCCTCCATCCTATAGATCAAGCCTCCCCTCTCTCTCTCTTTATAGCCCCTCAAAAGTCCAAGAACGGCGCCGGGATGGCGCTGCGGCGCTCAAAGAATTTCCCACAAATGATCCGCCCGGGCGCTGCGGTGCCCGCCTGAGTTTTTCACCCACCAAATGTTGGAATTTGATTTTGAGCCCTTATTCAAAGTTGTAGCCCTATCTCTTAGCTTTCCATAGCCACTTCAATCATATCAATATCAATTTTGTAGAGAGAGTTATGGCCAAAATACGAAACTCTGCCGATCTTTAGAAATTCCAAACGCATTTGGACTTTGCTTCCAATCAATCTCTCGTTGTTTGCTCGTTCGTACTTATTTTGATACACGATTCAGTAGTATGACTATAAACTCAATATAATTGGCTCTTAACATGGCTTGGCTACTCAAATGACTCAAAATACTCAAAAACAACACAAAACTCAAGTCTAGGAAGCCCAAATCATTGGTATAAAACCAAGTGAACAAAGATTCAAACTGGTTTTTTGCGATTTTTACATAGGGTGACCGGTCTTAGGGGTTCGACTGGTCGCCCTTGATCTTGACCGGTTGGGGTTGTTCAAAAATCGAAACAGAGAAGACAACAACTTTAGGAGAGCGCCCGTGCACCGATCGCCCGGGGTCGCCAGTGGTCGCCCTGTCGGTCGACCACCACCGACCGGTCGCCTCCGTAATTTTTCCAACGTCCCTTTTTTGTTTCAAAACTCAACTCAGTGCGGGTTGCCTATTGGGCGACCGGTCGAGCTGAAACAAATGTGTTGTCCAATTTTTATTGAAAATAAACTCCAAGAAATACTCCGAAAAATAGTTAAAATATTTTAAATCGGTCGGAAGTAATTAGACAACATTTAGGGACATTGTTTTGGTTTAAAAACTCATTTGAACAAAATCATGATAAAAACATTTATCTAACAAACTCCCATTTTTTGATGATTACAAAAACAATTTTCACAAGGGCGATTTTGAAAACAAAATAATTTACTAGGTTTTACGAGTGAACTATCCGTTTAAAAACATTTTATAAAAAGCTCCCCCTATTTATAAGCATATTAATCAAGAAATATTGCATAAGCTAGAAGCACAAGCTATTACAAGATACACATAAACATCATGAGCTAATAAGCTCCCCCTGTCAAATTACTTATAATCTATTGCAATTAAGTCCATAATACAAGCCATGGACTAGGTATACTTGGCTTTAGGAAGCCATAGCTTATAGCTTTTATTCCGAGCTTTCATTAGCTTATTTGAGCTAACGAACCAATTTCCTGTTTCTCCCCCTTTGGAATCATCAAAAAGAATGTTAGGATGATAAAAACATTATACAAGTATATCAAAATGCGCCTAGAATACGATTTATCAACCATTGAAAGAAGAAGGCTTAAAATCCGAAGAAATGGGAGAAATGTATCATAAAAAAAATTCATAAGCTCGTTTTGTTTGCCAAGACATGATCGCAATAAGTATTTAAGACTTTTGAAAGTAAGAGAATCATGTAGAAGTTGAAATTTTCATTGTGACATTTCATCGAACACTTTGTGGGCGTAAAAATTAAAAGAAGTTGAATAGAGCCCTTGTAAATGAATCGAGCCAAAAAATTTCATCACCAAATCATACCAAACATCATACAATACAACATAACAACTAAGCTCATCATGATCATAAGATAATTTCATCAAGAAATATACAAGAAAGCCACAAACTCAAGGATTCAACCCAATTGAGCAAAGAAAGGAAAATTCTTACCATTCAATCGGTAAAGATGAGCGATGATGATGATAAACATGCTATATTAGGTCCAAGATATGAATTGAATGCATGAAAACAAATTTTGAGTGAAATTTGTGTGAATTTGGCAAAGGGAACGAAAAATGGCAAAAATGAAGTAATATGACTAAGGCGAGACGAATCTGGTTATAATCCAAAAAATAGCTAAGGGTGACCGGTCGTGGTTGAGGCGGCGGGTCGACGTTGAGGGCGATCGGTCGACGTTGAGGGCGACCAATTGCCCTCAACCTCATCACCCACCTTGTCTTGCCAATTTTATTAAAATCTGAATTTTCAACCAAAAATCCGATTTTTCGCCCTAAGTTTTAAAAACATGCAAAATGCAAACGTAAACCACCTCATTCAATATGCATTATGCCTAACCGAGCTCGTATGGACGCAAAAGTCTCGGAAGATAGCGGTTTGTAAAAATGTCCGCCAATTGATCTTGAGATGGAACAAAAGATATCTCAATTTTTCGTTTAGAAACACAATCCCTTAGAAAATGATGTCGAATCTCAATATGTTTAGTACGGTTATGATGAACCGGGATTTGAGAAATATTTATAGCGGATATATTGTCACAAAAGATAGGGGCGTTTTCAAAAGAGCATTTGTTTGATACATGTTTTTATCTTAATTTTGATGATTTTATTTTTACACCAAAACAATGTTTTTAATTGTTGTCCAAATACTCCTAAATGATTTAAAATGTTTTTACTATTTATTCGGAGTATTTCTTCAAGTTTTATTTTAGATAAAATTGGACAACACTTTTAATGATTTTATGTTAATATGTTTTTACATCAAAACAAGGTTCCTAAATGTTGTCTAAATACTCCCGATCGGTTTAAAATATTTTTACTAAATTTTTGGAGTATTTCTTGAGGTTTATTTTCGACAAAAATTGGACAACATTTCTGTCTCGAGGTCAACCGGTCGCCCTATAGGGCAACCCGTACCTGAAGATGAATTTTGGAACAAAAAATGAGACGGACTTGAAATTGGCCAGGTCGACCGGTCGACCAGGGTGTCGACCGGTGGCGTCGACCGGTCGACATCCCTGTCGACCGGTACCTGGGCATTGGTTTTGAAACAGAACAATTCTTTCTTGTGATTGTATTGAGGGGGACCGGTCAAGGTAGAGGTCGACCGGTCGAAGCCCCCCTTGACCGGTCACCCTATGTTAAATTTGCAGTGTCTCTTTTTAATCTCTATCAGTGCGCGACCGATCGCCCTATGTTTTGACAACGCAAAATTCTAACCGTTGTGCAGCAGACAAACTTTCCTTAAATTGTGGGATTGATTTCTAACAACTATATTCTTGATTTTAATTGTATTTTTCTGTAGATTTTCAATCCCCAAGAGGAGCCTATGTTTGATCAATCATCTCCTATAAATAGAGGAAGTTTTGGAGCAACCAATACAACAATTGAGATACAACACAACAAGATACATTTCAAGCAAACACTTGTTCTTCATAGTTATTATTCTTGTTGTAATTTTGCCTAGCTTATCACTTTCGCATCTTGAGGTCTAGGCTTCATTTTCTTGATTACACTTGCACTCAAATTGTATTATTCATTATTGAGTTGTAATCTTGATTTTGGTCATCATTCAACACAAGACATCCTTGTGAGTATTCTTGTGGAAAGAATACACTTGGGTGATCTAGGTGATAGGTGTTTCAAGAGTGTGGTGCTCTTGAGGAGTTGAAGAATTTGGTATTCTTCAAGATTGAAGATTGTGGTGATCTTCAAAGGTGCCGTTGAAGGAAGATTGTGGTAATCTTCAAAGGGAGATTGTGGTAATCTCCAAAGGTGGTGTTGAAGAAGAGTGTGGTGCTCTTCAAGGTGTTGTAAGTTGAATTTGTATTAATTTTGGTAATTAATAATTTTTTTCCTTTTGAAATCCATCCCGGATATCTTTGGGGTGGTAGAGCACGTAGTCCCTAGGTGGGGTGAAGCTCTATAAATCGACGCATGTTGTTCACATTCCGCACCTTTATTATTGTCTTGGCTTGTTTTGTTCGAAAAGATGGCATAATCAAAAAGATGGAGATAATCTATTCACCCCCTCTAGATTATCGTAGCCGCTGACTTACAAGTGGTATCGAGCCAAACTCTTTGGCAAGCTCGTTTCACATCGTGAGTGAAGAGAAACGATCGTCGGCTACGAATGAAGCTCACCTTTCCGGCACCTCCACCACCACCACCTCGATTTGATTCCAAAAATTTTGCATTTTGGAAAGAAAGAATGGAATGCTATTTACAAGGTTGCGGGTTCGATATTTGGAACATCGTCATTAATGGAGAATCCATTCCGATGATAGACACACCAAACACCTCCAATGGCCTCAAAGAGCTCAATGATGAAAAGAAGAAAATCATCTCCTTAAATGGTAAAGCTCTCAATATTTTATATTGTTCACTTACCAACTTGGAATTTAATCTTATTGTAGGAATTCAATCGGCTCATGAAGTATGGCAAAAATTAGAAGTCATTCATGAAGTATATGCAAATGATAGGAGCAACTCAAAATCATCTACTTCTCAAAGGGATACAATGTCAAATCTAAGGAACAAGCCTCTTACAACTTCCAACTATGAAGAAGTTGAACACTCTTTATGGGCATCGAAGAAGATAACGAGGTATATATTAAACCTTATACTTCCTATGATATTGTTATACATAATGATTATAGTGATTTGCAAAATGATTTTGATGATCTTCAAAATGAAGTCCAAAACTTGCTTGTTAAATATAAAAATTTGAAAAAGGAATTCAATGCTTTGAAAAATGATAAGGATAATTTATCTACTTCCTATGAATCTCTATCATGTGCTCACACCACTACACTTAACAAGGTTAGAAACTTTGAAAAAGAAAATAGTACTCTTGTTGAGGATATTAATTGTATGAAAAAGGATTTATCCAAATCCAACTTGAGTCCGATAAATTGACCAAGATTATTGATATTCATAATTGTGATAAAGGACTTGATCATAAGCCTAGTGTTGTTAATTATGTGAAAAGAAATCAAGTCCCTATACATGTTGGTCATTATGCTCCAAAAATTATTACTTGCTTCTATTGCGGTAAAAAGGGTCATACGGTAAATACTTGTCGGGCTAGAAATAGCTCTAATTATTTTTGGAGACCTAAAAGTCTCAAGACTAATCCCACAGGACCCAAGCACTCGAGGTACCCCATAACAATTTTATATTAGGTACCCGAAATAATAATTGAAGAAAATTCATACCTCCAAGGAGACATCAAATGACCATCTCGTTTAATCAAAGGAGAAGACATCACCACAATGAATTTCAAGAGAGAGAAATTATCAACAATGGGAAAGACATAATCCTTGGAAATGGAACAATCGGAGAAACTATCATCAACAAGATGATTTTAAAAGGAAGATATCATCAACAATGGGAATGGCACAACCCATGGAAATGGCGTAATTGGTAAACCGTATCTCCCTACTTACATATGCATTTTAATTTAGTATGCATGTTTTTATTGTCTAAATTGCAAAATGAGTTTTCATAATTTTTAAATTAAGGTCTTCTATATATTTATGTTTTTAAAATCCTTTGAAAATGAGACCTTACATGTTGTTTTTATCTCTTATGAATTTCTATAGCATAAGCATTTTATTGCGATATCTCTTATTCTTTGGCCTACACCGTGCTATTATATCTTGTGCAAAATTTGTTTAAAGTATTGTGTAGGATATATATCTCCTATTCATTGTCTATCGTCTATTACTTTATCTAAGAGATTCTTAAACCATTGAGGTATGTTCACTCGTATTATTCATAGAACTCGATATTTTGTTCTTGTATTGTTTATGCACTTATCTTTCAAAACTATTTCATCTCATCCCCTTTAGTGTAACTAAATGACTTTGTGATTTTTCTCAAAGGGCACTACTCGTAAAATCTCATTTTTCTCGGATATATGTTTTCTTGAAACTTGTATATGTTGGATTTAGTCCGTAATTATCTTTTTGCAAAGTTTTAAAACTTTTTGGGTGAAAAATCGAATTTTGGAAAATTCGAGTTTGGAAAATTGCCTTTGGGGCCAGTCAAGCGCGGTAGGCCGGTGCCCTGCCTGCGTCGACCGGTCACACCCTACCTCGACCGGTCGCCCTGAGCCAATTTTTTTGGTTAAAACGGTTTGTTCTTCATTTTTCAAACAGAACTCAAATCTCTCAAACCCTTGTTCAAATGAAAATTTCCCCCTTTTCATATAATCTTCATTTCTTCATCAAAACTTGTGATTCTTGTTGCTAATCCACTTCATTTTGCAAGAATCTTACAAATATGGCACCTCCAAGAAATTTTACCGGTCAAAATCCCACTTCCAAGCGAAGAAAGAGCGGAGAGGGTTCTTCGAGAAATCAACAAGAAGAAGTGATAAGTGTGAATTTTACATGTGTTTCGATGTGTATTTCGAGCTATAATGATAAGTAAACATGCATATACTCGCGTTAAATGTTACATATTCACTCCTTGTGGAAAAGATATTACACTTTGCTTATTTTGTAGGAATTTCATGATATTTGAAGCTAATTGAATAAGAATATGAGGAAAGCAAAGTAGAAACGCGGAGAACGGAGTGGATATACGAAACATGAAGCCTAAAAGAGCGAAAGTTGAGCGTTCACGGAAAAGCAGGGGCACACGGGTTAGGCGTGCCTCAAGCCACCACCCGTGCACCCCTGTCTAAGGTTGATTGAAGGCTGCAAAGATGGCGCACGGGTAGCCCATGCATGGGCGCACCACCCGTGCGCCCTACGAAGAGTCGGATATCTCACCGGAGTGGCGCACGGGTAGGGCGTGCTCGCGCACCACCCGTGCGCCCTACGAGAGTTGGGGTATTCCGGCGAGGTGGCGCACGGGTAACCCGTGCGTGGGCGCACCACCCGTGCGTCTGTACTGAATCCCATAATCTATGACATTAAGCCCTAAACATGATGGGGAGTATAAAAGGCTTTTTGGGGCACACGAGAGGAATTCTGGCATTTTTGGGATCTACAACACAAGACAAGAGTCAACTCTTGGAAGGAGACATCAAGGAGATAATCGGGTTGCATCGGAGCTTGAAGAATGGAGATACATCGAGAGATTGTCGGCGTTCCTAAGTTTTCTTGCTTCTCTTTTAGTTTCACTCTTTTAGTTTCATTTGTAATGACTTTGAACACTTTGTGTGTAAGTTGTTTAATCATGTGTAGCTAAACTCTTGTGATTTCCGGGTTTTGGAAGTAGATTAATGAACTCTTGTTGAATGTTTTAATCTTAGTTGAAGTTATTGTCTTGAAGCCTATTTGAGTACTTTGTTCTTATTCTTGTTTTATCACTTGGCCAATGATTTAACTTGTTTGATATATTGATTCATAATTCGAGAGATGAGTTTCAATATTAGATCTTGAGTACTTGACATGAATATTTGCATGAATCGAGAGGTTTGCGAATATTGTGAGGACATTTGATCTTTGATGCTTTTGGGAGTTGTGTATCTATTGTTGAGTAGAGATGCTAGCATGGATATTTCAATCTACGTTTTATATACATCTCGAGAGGGGGGATAAAATAGCTTTGTGATCGTCTTATAGGAATATTGATAATAACCTTGGCTTTGATTTAATCGGACAACAAGAGGATTATTAATCGAAACCTTAACTCGGAAATCCATTTCATCATCTTGATACTTCTTTCATTTGTGTTATCTTATTTTCGTGTTTTAGTGATTTAAATTGTCTTAATCTCAAAACAATAACCATCAAATATTGATCGTCTAAATAAAAGTAAAACTATCTTGGTTCAATACTTAGCTTTATTGATTTATTAGTCTCCGTGGATACGACCTTGCTACCCTATTCGATAACGAACACCGTACACTTGCGGTGAAGCTAAAAATATAGGTGAACAAGTTTTTGGCGCCGTTCTTGGGGGACTAATACAATTTTTGGTGCTAATATTGCGATAGATAGAATTATTTTTAATTTAGGCATTTTTTTATTTTATTTCATTTTTCTTTTGTAAATTCTCTCTCTACAATGTTTGATTTGTTTCTTTGAGTTGGTATAGATAGTGCACGAACACCTGCTCGGATGGAGAATGCCAATTATTTCAATAACTGGAATTCTTACAGTTATTGGAATAATCCTACTCCTACGTACTATTATCGAAATTGGGCGAATTACGAAGATTTTTCAAATGCTAACACGGAGAATGTGATTCCACCACCATCAAGCTTCAATGTAATGAATGGGTTTACTAATGCGAGGCAAAGCCATCTTTGGAAAACGCCCTCATTGCATTCATGAATCAAATGACTTCATTTGTAAGTGAGACAAGGAACCGGTTCGATGCACAAGAGGCTAGGATGGACATGATGGAGTTGCAAATGGCGATTCGATAAAAAATCTTGAGACTCAAGTGGGCCTATTAGCTACGATTATTGGTGAACAACAACAAAAGAGCCATTTTTCGAGCATCACCGAAGTCAACTCAAAGGAACAATCTAGTGCCATTCATCAAAAGAGTGGTGCAGAATACGAGGAGTCGAAGATCTGAAAAAACAAGAAAGTTTGGAACCAAATACGATTTGTGTGTCTATGCACTTTCGGCTGTGTGTGGTGTCAAAAAGAGCGAAACAGGGACGAGGAACACATGAACAGTAGCGTGGATGCCCGGTCGGTGCATGCGTGATATCATAAGAAAGCTATTTCACAAAATAAAACGAACACTTGGTGGTACATACGCGCATGGACAACATGAGCATAATTCAAATCAAAGTGTTCCAACATCGAGGACTCAATACTTGCTTGGACACCCCAAGTATGCATTATTAGGTGCAAGTAAGGCAAATATGGCACTTGACCATGACCCAAAGCATCTAATATATGCATTCAAAGGAGGCACCAATTCATACGTCGAGCTATGAGGCGGTAAATCTAGCGCTTGTTGGGAGGCAACCCAATGGTAACTTCACACTTTTCTTTATTGAAATTCTATCTTTCCTTACGTGCGATATAATTTCATTTAAGTTTGGGGAGGGATAGTATCTTGATATGAAATGTGTGGATTTAAAAAAAAAAATTGTATTTTTGTGTGCTTTCATATAGTTGCATGTAGAGCATTTTAGGTTGCATTGCATTAGAAGCACGTTCTGACTTTAGCACGTTTATTGCTTTAATAGAGTTTAGAGAGTGAGTTGACCAATATTGAGATTCTCGTGCTCTATTTTGAAAATTTTGTCTTGTTTGGATTGGGTGTTGAGTACGAGTTGATTGAGCCATGAATAGATGATATTGAGCATGTGGATATTGAGAACATGGTTTGATGCTTTGAATTACGTTTGCAAGTCTGCGAGCTTTTGAGCCTTTTTGCTTTCATCATATGCGATCTTGTTGATTGATTTGAGTGTATCATTCATGTTGTTAGAATTCTAGAACTTGCTCGGTATCTCTGTCAAGGTCACATGTTGTATGCGAATGTGAAAATGATCAAAGGCCATTTTTGTTAGCCCTTCAAGCCTTTTGCTTACCTAATGATGATATCGAAATCCCTAGTTAGCCAACTTGAGCCTATTGCCTAATTTCTTGATAGCAACAATTCAAGCCTTAACTTGATATATTTGTTACCCTACACTTGAGCGTATAACATTGAGTAAAGGGAATGAATGAGGTTGAATGAGTTGGAATTGAAAAATTGGATAATTGTGCAAAATTGGTTGATGGGAACAAAAGAGGAAGAAAATGAAGAGAAAAGAAATGTTGAAAATTCATAAAAGAGTCGGAAAAAAAAATCGATTTTATGATGTGAGTTTTCATTGAATGAACTTGGAGGCTAGGAATTGTAATGTGAGGTGATAATGTTTACAAAAGAAAGGGGATGGAGATAAGAAGAGTTGATGAAAATGAGAGAAGAATTTAGTAGCATATTGAGCTTTAATGTAGATGATTTATATGCTCATCGGTCTATACGCTCGAGTTTGAGTCTCTCTATCCATATTTTCCTACCCTAACCAAAGAGCCTTCATTATAACCAAAAGAAAAAGTCCTTTTTGATTCACAAATTGCATACATTCTAGTGGCGGAGATATGAGACGATTTGCAAGCTTATGGTAATTACGCAATATTGAATTGAATTGAGCGTAAACACGTCCCATATTCATGTGAGATGAGAGTATACACTTGATCTTGAGAGAAGTGATTCAAAGCATTTACCATGATTTATTTGATGTGTGCTTTATGTTAGATATTTGAGGCTTGGTTGATTCTTTGCTTGACACCTATGACGAACAATACGAGTTTTTTGTAGTTGTTGTGCGTCCTACTTTTCATTACTCCCAGCTATGTTTTGTCTAGTTTTTAAAAGCGTTGACCGGGACGGCCAACAATTTAAGTTTGGGGGATTTTGATAAGTGTGAATTTTACATGTGTTTCGATGTGTATTTCGAGCTATAATGATAAGTAAACATGCATATACTCGCGTTAAATGTTACATATTCACTCCTTGTGGAAAAGATATTACACTTTGCTTATTTTGTAGGAATTTCATGATATTTGAAGCTAATTGAATAAGAATATGAGGAAAGCAAAGTAGAAACGCGGAGAACGGAGTGGATATACGAAACATGAAGCCTAAAAGAGCGAAAGTTGAGCGTTCACGGAAGAAACAGGGGGCACACGGGTTAGCGTGCCTCAAGCCACCACCCGTGCACCCCTGTCTAAGGTTGATTGAAGGCTGCAGCATGGCGCACGGGTAGCCCATGCATGGGCGCACCACCCGTGCGCCCTGCTGCAGAGTCGAGGATATCTCACCGGAGTGGCGCACGGGTAGGCCGTGCTCAAACGCACCACCCGTGCGCCCTACGAGAGAGTTGGGGTATTCCAAGCGGGGTGGCGCACGGGTAACCGTGCGTGGCGCGCACCACCCGTGCGTCTGTTGGAATCCCATAATCTGCAGCATTAAGCCCTAAACATGATGGGGAGTATAAAAAGGCTTTTTGGGGGGCGCACACAAGAGGAATTCTGGCATTTTTGGGATCTACAACACAAGACAAGAGTCAACTCTTGGAAGGAGACATCAAGGAGATAATCGGGTTGCATCGGGCTTGAAGAACGGAGATACATCGAGAGATTGTCGACGTTCCTAAGTTTTCTTGCTTCTCTTTTAGTTTCACTCTTTTAGTTTCATTTGTAATGACTTTGAACACTTTGTGTGTAAGTTGTTTAATCATGTGTAGCTAAACTCTTGTGATTTCCGGGTTTTGGAAGTAGATTAATGAACTCTTGTTGAATGTTTTAATCTTAGTTGAAGTTATTGTCTTGAAGCCTATTTGAGTACTTTGTTCTTATTCTTGTTTTATCACTTGGCCAATGATTTAACTTGTTTGATATATTGATTCATAATTCGAGAGATGAGTTTCAATATTAGATCTTGAGTACTTGACATGAATATTTGCATGAATCGAGAGGTTTGCGAATATTGTGAGGACATTTGATCTTTGATGCTTTTGGGAGTTGTGTATCTATTGTTGAGTAGAGATGCTAGCATGGATATTTCAATCTACGTTTTATATACATCTCAAGAGGAGGATAAAATAGCTTTGTGATCGTCTTATAGGAATATTGATAATAACCTTGGCTTTGATTTAATCGGACAACAAGAGGATTATTAATCGAAACCTTAACTCGAAATCCATTTCATCATCTTGATACTTCTTTCATTTGTGTTATCTTATTTTCGTGTTTTAGTGATTTAAATTGTCTTAATCTCAAAACAACAACCATCAAATATTGATCGTCTAAATAAAAGTAAAACTATCTTGATTCAATACTTAGCCTATTGATTTATTAGTCTCCGTGGATACGACCTTGCTACCCTATTCGATAACGAACACCGTACACTTGCGGTGAAGCTAAAAATATAAAACAAGAAGCCGAACAACAGAATATTCAAGCTACCCAAAGGAATGTAGCTCAAGGACGTGATGATATTCAAAACCCGGTACTCTCCAATCCTCAAATTGCCGAACTCCGCGGGATGATTTCATTCAAAAATTATCGTTGGGCAAAAAGTAAGAAATCTCTTATACCTCAAGCTCCTCACTCTAATAATGTTTTAGGTTTTATCAACAAATATGCGGAGTGGTACTATGAAAATTTGAACATGGGTGCGAAATCGATAGCTCGTTTAAAAATTTGTCGATTTAATTCATTTTCAAATGAGTATCCTACTATTAGAGGATTTTTGAAGAAGCAAGGGTGGATGTACTTGTAGGAGCACCCTTATGTTTTATATGATGATGATGTGATCCTACATTTTTATGCAAATATGTGGGTCGAATATGATGCTCAAAGGAAGCCTCTTGCGTTGAATTCGTTTGTAAGGGGTCGTCACTTTAGATGGACTCCTAATGACATTTGTCGGCTTTTACATGTGCGAGAAGGTGGTTGGGATTATTTTGCTTGTGCAATTTGGAATGATGATATGTTGGGTATTTCTATGGAAGAGGTTAAGACCTATTTGGGCGTTTGGCCAAAATATTCGTTATTGGCCATGACACTTGAGCACAGGATTATTTCGGTTATTGTCGCCATCAGATACGTGGTAAAGCGGGCAAAATGCCTAGCAATATGGATTACTTTTTAACTTATAAGATTGCTAGAAGGGAACCGCTTAATTTTGGCGCAATACTTATTCAATGCTTGATTGAGTCTATCACACAAGGAAATAAGAAGTTTGTCATGGGCAATTGGATTTGCAAACTTCTTATCCAATCGGGGCTACCTTCTTCGGAATGTAATTCGGAGGTGTTTCAAAATGATTTTGACATTGACAACATCTCTCAAATGGTCCACATGCGAAACAATATGGATATCCGCCCAACTAAAATGGCTAAAGGAAGAGGGCAAGGTTCTACATCCGAAAATCCAAACGACTTCTTTGATGACGCCAGGGTCGAACGAATGGCGGGTGACAGGGCAAGCAATCCGGAGGGTAATACCGGTGCTCAACCATCTAGGAGTTACACTCAAGCCGAATTTGATGAACTTAGAGCATATCATGAAGCTAAATATGAGGCTTTGGAGCAAAAGACCTCAAAGATGCAAAAATCAATCGGCAAATTGAAGAAGTTCATTAAAGAACTCATCCCCAACACATGTTTTTCTTCCGATGAAGAATGATGAGCCTATCACTTTTCTTGTTTTTTCTTCTTATGTCACTTTATTTTTTTGTAATGAACTTGATTTGTATAACTCTCTTATTTTAATGACATTTGCTTGTTGTTTGTTGAAGGGATAAAATAGCAAGTATGAAAGTGGCTTTTGGTTGATCTTGATTATGGTATTATTGGAGTATTTGATGGTAAAAATACTCTATTTGGCATTGTTTGATAATTGGTATAAAGTACTTGATGGTAAAAGTGTTTCTCTTAATTTTTGCTTAAATGCATTTGTAATGCCTTGACCATTTTGTTTAGATGGATATTTTGGGACATTTGTAATGTATTATTTGCATTGATGTGAACTACTTGATGGTTCTTTAAAATTTTGCCTGATGACATTCGTAATGCCTTGATCTTTTTGGCTAAAATTATCTCAATTGGGTCGAACAATTTACCTTGTTGGGCCTCTTATTTGTTGGATATATGTTGAAATATTTGCTTTTGGTGATGGGTTAAAAACTTGGCTTAATATCTTTTACAAGGGTTATATACACCTTCTTTTATTTTTAACGCCCGCCAAGTGTTCGATTAAATGTTTCAATGAATATTTCAACTTCTACATGAATCTCTTGCTTTCAAATATCTTAAAATACTTATTGAGATCATGTTTTGGCTAATAAAACGAGCTTATGGATTTTTCATGATACATTTCTCCCATTTCTTCGGATTCTAAGCCTAATTTTTAAATGGTTGATAAATTGTATCTTTAGCGCACTTTGATAGACTTGTATGATGTTTTTATCATCCTAACATTCTTTTTGATGATTCCAAAGGGGGAGAAACAGGAAATTGGCTCGTTAGCTCAAAGAAGCTAATAAAAGCTCGATATAAAAGCTATAAGCTACGGCTTCTCAAAGCCACAAGTTGTGGACTATACTTAGTCATATGTTGTATACTTAATCATATTGTTGTGGACTATACTTAGTCATATTGTTGTATGATGAACTTATATACTTGTCTAATGGCATTTTGTTGACAGGGGGGAGCTTTTAAGCTCTTGTACTTAAGTACAATATGTAAAAGCTAAGCTTTTAGCTTGTGGTTGATTATTTGAACATTACTCTTGATGTGCTTGTTGATAGGGGGAGCTTGTGCTTATTCTTGAATATATTCACTCCCTTATTTGGTTGCTTATGTATTTTGGAAATGTTAGTCGCTCAAGTAAACGGTTAGATGTTTTTACCGGGAAAATCATTTTTAAAAATTGTCCTCCTAATATTTCTAAAAATTGTTTTGGTTTGTAATCATCAAAGAGGGGAGATTGTTTGATACATGTTTTTATCTTAATTTTTATGATTTTATTTTTACACCAAAACAATGTTTTTAATTGTTGTCCAAATACTCCTAAATGATTTAAAATGTTTTTACTATTTATTCGAGTATTTCTTCAAGTTTTATTTTAGATAAAATTGGACAACGCTTTTAATGATTTTATGTTAATATGTTTTTACATCAAAATAAGGTTCCTAAATGTTGTCTAAATACTCCCGATCGGTTTAAAATGTTTTTACTAAATTTTTGGAGTATTTCTTGAGGTTTATTTTCGACAAAAATTGGACAACATTTCTGTCTCGAGGTCAACCGGTCGCCCCTATAGGGCAACCCGTACCTAAAGATGAATTTTGGAACATAAAATGAGACGGACTTGAAATTGGCCAGGTCGATCGGTCGACCAGGTGTCGGCCGACTGGCGTCGATCGGTCGACATCCATCCGGCCGACCAGACTGCATTGGTTTTGAAATAGAACAATTCTTTCTTGTGATTGTATTGAGGGGGACCGATCAAGGTAGAGGTCGACCGGTCGAAGCCCCCTTGACCGGTCACCCTATGTTAAATTTGCGAGTGTCTCTTTTTAATCTCTATCGGTCGCGACCGGTCACCCTATGTTTTGACAAAGAAAATTCTAACCGTTGTTGTAGCAAAGTGAGACAAAGTTTTCTTAAATTGTGGGATTGATTTCTAACAACTATATTCTTATTTTAATTTTATTTTTCTGTAGATTTTCAATCCCCAAGAGGAGCCTCTGTTTGATCAATCATCTCCTATAAATAGAGGAAGTTTTGGAGCAACCAATACAACAATTGAGATACAACACAACAAGATACATTCCAAGCAAACATTTGTTCTTCATAGTTATTATTCTTGTTGTAATTTTGCCTAGCTTATCACTTTCACATCTTGAGGTCTAGGCTTTATTTTCTTGATTGCACTTGCACTCAAATTTTATTATTCATTATTGAGTTGTAATCTTGATTTTGATCATCATTCAACACAAGACATCCTTGTGAGTATTTTGTGGAAAGAATACACTTGGGTGATCTAGGTGATAGGTGTTTCAACATTGTGGTGCTATTGAGGAGTTGAAGAATTTGATATTCTTCAAGATTGAAGATTGTGGTGATCTTCAAAGGTGCCGTTGAAGGAAGATTGTGGTAATCTTCAAAGGGAGATTGTAGTAATCTCCAACCCATCCCGGATATCTTTGGGGTGGTAGAGCACGTAGTCCCTAGGTGGGGTGAAGCTCTATAAATCGACGCATGTTGTTCACATTCCGCACCTTTATTATTGTCTTGGCTTGTTTTGTTCGAAAAAGAGGGCATAATCAAAAAGATGGAGATAATCTATTCACCCCCTCTAGATTATCATAGCCGCTGGACTTACAAGTGGTATCGAGCTAAACTCTTTGGCAAGCTCGTTTCACATCGCGAGTGAAGAGGAACGATCGTCGGCTACGAATGAAGCTCACCTTTCTCGCACCTCCACCACCAAGCCACCTCGATTTGATTCCAAAAATTTTGCATTTTGCAAAGAAAGAATGGAATGCTATTTACAAGGTTGCGGGTTCGATATTTGGAACATCGTCATTAATGGAGAATCCATTCCGATGATAGATACACAACACACCTCCAAAGGCCTCAAAGAGCTCAATGATGAAAAGAAGAAAATCATCTCCTTAAATGGCAAAGCTCTCAATATTTTATATTGTTCACTTACCAACTTGGAATTTAATCTTATTGTAGGAATTCGATCGGCTCATGAAGTATGGCAAAATTAGAAGCCATTCATGAAGTATATGCAAATGATAGGAGCAACTCAAAAGCATCTACTTCTCAAAGGGATACAATGTCAAATCTAAGGAACAAGCCTCTTACAACTTCCAACTATGAAAAAGTTGAACACTGCTTATGGGCATCGAAGAAGATAACGAGGTATGTTTTAAACCTTCTACTTCCTATTATATTGTTATACATAATGATTATAGTGATTTGCAAAATGATTTTGATGATCTTCAAAATGAATTACAAAGCTTGCTTGTTAAATAAAAAATTTGAAAAAGGAATTCAATACTTTGAAAAATGATAGGGATAGTTTATCTACTTCCTATGAATCTCTATCATGTGCTCACACCACTACACTTAACAAGGTTAGAAACCTTGAAAAAGAAAATAGTACTCTTGTTGAGGATATTAATTGTATGAAAAAGGATTTATCAAAATCCAACTTGAGTACCGATAAAATGACCAAGATTATTGATATTCATAATTGTGATAAAGGACTTGATCATAAGCCCAGTGTTGTTAATTATGTGAAAAGAAATCAAGTCCCTATACATGTTGGTCATTATGCTCCAAAAATTATTACTTGCTTCTATTGCGGTAAAAAGGGTCATACGGTAAATACTTGTCAAATGAAATAGCTCTAATTATTTTTGGAGACCTAAATGTCTCAAGACTAATCTCAAAGGACCCAAGCACTCGAGGGTACCCCAAAATAATGTTATATTAGGTACCCGACGAAATAATAATCGAAGAAAATTCATACCTCCAAGGAGACATCAAATGATCATCTCGTTTAATCAAAGGAGAAGACATCACCACAATGAATTTTCAAGAGATAGAAATTATCAACATTGGGAAAGACATAATCCTTGGAAATGGAACAATAGGAGAAGCTATCATCAACAAGATGATTTTAAAAGGAAGATATCATCAACAATGGGAACGACACAACCCATGGAAATGGAGTAATTGGTAAACCGTATCTCCCTACTTACATATGCATTTTAATTTAGTATGCATGTTTTTATTGTCTAAATTGCAAAATGAGTTTTCATAATTTTTAAATTAAGGTCTTCTATATATTTGTGTTTTTAAAATCCTTTGAAAATGAGACCTTACATGTTGTTTTTATCTCTTATGAATTTCTATAGCATAAGCATTTTATTGTGATATCTCTTATTGCTTGGCCTACACTTGTGCTATTATATCTTGTGCAAAATTTGTTTAAAGTATTGTGTAGGATATATATCTCCTATTCATTGGCTATCGTCTATTACTTTATCTAAGAGATTCTTAAACCATCGAGGTATGTTCACTCATATTATTCTTAGAACTCGATATTTTGTTCTTGTATTGTTTATGCACTTATCTTTCAAAACTATTTCATCTCATCCCCTTTAGTGTCACTAAATGACTTTGTGATTTTTCTCAAAAGGGCACTACTCGTAAAATCTCGTTTTTCTCGTATATATGTTTTCTCGAAACTTGTATATGTTGGATTTAGTCCATAATTATCTTTTTGCAAAGTTTTAAAACTTTTGGGGTGAAAAATCGAATTTTGAAAAATTCTGGAGTTTGGAAAATTGCACTGGGACGGTCAAGGCAGGGCCGACCGGTCGCCCGCACGGCCGACCTCGCTCATGCCAATTTTGTTTGGTTAAAACGGGTCCATTCTTCATTTTTCAAATAGAACTCAAATCTCTCAAACCCTTGTTTAGCGAAAATTTCCCCCTTTTCATATAATCTTCATTTCTTCATCAAAACTTGTGATTCTTGTTGCTAATCCACTTCATTTTGCAAGTGACACACAATTTTGTTTCTTTGAAAACCAAGAGACTAGGCAATCACCTAAAAATTGACATGATCCGGAAGTACTTTTCGATCATCAATATTTCCCGCATAATCCGAATCACTATAGCCTTTAAGAATTTTTTTCATTCTTTGGATAGAATAAACCATATTGAATAGTGCCTTTCAAATATCGAAAAATCCTTTTAACGGCACTCATATGAGATTCTTTGGGATTGCTTTGAAAACGAGCACATAGGCATACGACATGAAGAATGTCCGGTCTACTAGCGGTTAAATAAAGTAAACTACCAAGCATACCTCGATACTTTGATTCATCCACGGACTTGCCTTTTTCATCTTTGTCAATTTTGACATTAGTTGCCATAGGAGTAGACACGATTCTTCCTTCTTCAATGACGAACTTCTTCAAAAGTTCATTTGTATATTTTGATTGCGAAATGTATATACCTTCTTGGCATTGTTTAATTTGAAGCCCAAGGAAGAAGTTGAGCTCCTGTTCGCCTTTATTTTTAGCTCACCGCAAGTGTACGGTGTACGTTATAGAAAAAGGTAGCAAGGTCGTATCCACGGAGACTAATAAATTTATGTACTAAGTATTGAACTAAGATATCTTTATTTTTATTTAGACGACCGTAATTTAATGATTGTTGTTGTAAGATCACGACAATTTAGACTACTAAACACAAAATTAAGAGAACACAATTGATAGAAGTATCAAGAAGATAAAATGGATTTCCGAGTTAAGGTTTCGATTAACAACCCTCTTGTTGTCCGATTTAATCCAAGCCAAGTTATTATCAATATTCCTATAAGACGATCACAAGGATATTTTATCCTCCCTCTCGAGATGCATATAAAATGTAGATTGAAATACTTATGCTAGCATCTCTACTCAACATGAAGTACTCAACTCCCAAAAGTGCAAAAGATCAAATGTCCTCACATATATTTACAAACCTCTCGATTCATGCAAATATTTGTGTCGAGTACTCAAGATCTAATATTGAAACTCATCTCTCGAATTATGAATCAATACATCAAACAAGTTAAATCATTGATCAAGTGATAAAACAAGAATAATCTCAAAGTACTCAAATAGGCTTCAAGATAATAACTTCAACTAGGATTAAAACATCCAACAAGAGTTTATTCATCTACTTCCAAAACCCGGAAATCTAAAGAGTTTAGCTACACATGATTTCTAAACAACTCATAGACAAATTGTTCACAGCATGACAACTAAAAATGAAAGATGAAAGCTACAAGAGAAGCAATAAAAACTTAGGAAAATCGACAATCTCTCGATGTATCTCCGTTCCTTGAGCTCCGATGCAACCCGATTGTCTCCTTGATGTCTTCTTCCAAGAATAGACCTTTGTCTTGTGTTGTAGATCCCAAAATGTCGAGAATATCCCTAGTGTGCGCCCCAAAATTGCTTATATACCCCCTCCAAGTCTAGGTCATTTCTTTGTCAAAATATTGCAAAGATAAAGCAGGACGCACGGGCCGTGCGTGGACGCACGGGTTACCCGTGCGTCATGCCGTAGGCAATTCTTCTTGTCACCCATGCGTGGGGCGACGGATCACCCGTGCGCATTGCCGTAAAGATATTTTCAATCCTTGATGGCGCACGGGTGGTGCGTGTACGCCGCACGGCTACCCATGCGCATTATCGTACCTTGATTATTCTTTGCCAGGGACGCACGGGTGGTGCTCGGCGCGCGCCCTACCCGTGCGTCTTCCATTTTTCACCATTTGTGGTATTTTTTCCTCCGCAATGCTCGTATTTGTCTCCAAATTACTTCAAATATCATTAAATCCCCGCAAAACGAGCAAAACATAATATCTTTTCCACAAAGAGCGAATATGAACCATTTCACATGAGTTTATGCACGCTAAATCGCCATTTTAGCCATAAATATGCCCCAAAATACATGCAAAACTCACACCTATCACTCCCCATCATACTAATCTCGAATTCTCCTTGCATTAACTTAGAAAATTTCTTGCACAAAGAATCATTAGTAGCACCAAAGATAATATCATCAACATAAATTTGCACAAGTAAACAATCTTGCCCTTTTTCAAAAACAAAGAGAGTTGTATCAACTTTACCTCTTGTAAAACCATTTTGCAAAAGAAAAGAGCCAAGTCTATCATACCATGCGGGGTGCTTGCTTTAAACCATACAAGGCCTTTTTAAGTTTATAAACATCATTAGGCCTAGAAAATTTTCAAACCCGGAGGTTGTTTTACATAAACTTCTTCTTGAATAAAACCATTTAAGAAAGCGGATTTAACATCAATTTGGTAAAGTTTGAAATTTTTAAAACAAGAATAGACAAGTAAAATTCGAATAGCTTCTAAACGTGCTACGGGTGCAAATGTTTCATCATAATCAATACCTTCTTCTTGACAATACCCTTGAGCTACTAACCTTACCTTGTTTCAAACAATGTTGCCTTGATCATCAAGTTTGTTTCGGAATACCCATTTTGTACCAATGATAGTTTGAGATGGAGGACAAGATACCAATCCCATACATCATTTCTTTCAAATTGGTTAAACTCCTCTTGCATCTCCAAAAACCAATCCTCATCCTCAATAGCCTCTTTAGCATTTTTAGGCTCTTTTTGAGAAATAAGAGCTTTCTCGGCAAATTTTCTTGGTCATCACTTTGTCAAGGGGATCACCAATAATAAGATCTTTTGGGTGATCTCCTTAAATTTCAATGCAACGGGAAGATCCGGTGTCGCTTTATCTTCTTGTGGAACATTTGAGGTGGACGGTTGATCATTTGATGTAGAAGGTTGATCATTTTGAGCATCAATTTGAACAATAGGTTCAATAATATCCTCTTCATCACTTTCATCATTGGGTATTCTTTCAACACCCGAAGCTTCATTGAATTTGACATGGATGGATTCTTCAACAACCCCACTAGTCTTATTGTAAACCCGATATGCTTTGCTCTTTGTTGAATATCCCTTCATCGGCCTTAGGATCAAGTTTGTCCAATTGATCCTTGGTATTCAAAATAAAGCACTTACAACCAAATATCTTGAAATAACTAATATTTGGAGTTCTTCCTTTCCAAAGCTCATATGGAGTTTTATTCATTTTAGGACGAATGTAAACTCGATTAATGACATAGCAAGCGGTACTTACGCTTCGGCCAAAAATATTTTGGAAGTGAAAATTCATTTAGCATGGATCGACTCATCTCTTGTAGTGTCCGATTTTTCCTTTCGGCTACTCCATTTTGTTGAGGTATCCTTGGAGCCGAAAAATTATGAGCATATCCCTTAGTTTCACAAAAGACTCTAAATTCACCATCAAATTCTCCACCTCGATCACTTCGAATAGACTTAATAGTATCTTCCTTTTCATTCTCAATAAGTCTACACAACTTAACAAACTCATTAACGACATCGCTTTTATTGGTAAGAAAAAGAGCCCAAGTATATCTAGAAAAATCATCGACAATAACGAAAGTGTAATGTTTTCCACTTAGACTTGCCGTACCAATATCCCCATACAAATCAAGGTGAAGCAATTGTAGGGGTTTGGTTGTGGAAATTTCATTTTTGGGATTAAAACTACTTTTAACTAATTTGTTCTTGTTAGGAATTGTATTGTTTAGATTTTGATGAATGCCATGTAAAACTTAGAATAGAAAGTTGGCACCCCAATTCTTGTTGTAAAATGCATTGCAATGAATAGAGTGCCAAGTGAGTTAAGTCGGCCTACGCCCTAACATGCAAGAAGACAACTCAAGACTTGAAGGAAGACTCATTGCGCGAGACAAATTTGAGTATGGCAAAGAAGAGTAGACAGAACTCTCTTGGAGAAGCGGTGAGATGCACCGAGTGGAGCATCGATTAAGTCAACTCAAGAGAAGCCAAGTCTCAAGTTAAAGTGACAAGAGTCATCCATGATTGGAAGTCGACTCTAAGTCACCTGGGAAAGCAAGGAAATGCAATCAAGTCGAGATAACTATAAAAGAACCGTTGCCGACAAATCAAGAGATTTACTTAAACAAGTAATATCTCCATGCCACCTTTCTCGGAGTGCTCGACCCTAGAAGCGTGCAAAAGGAATGAACCAATGGGAAGCACTACACCGTGTCGAACTCGAAAAGGTGAAAGAACAATTCATACGAGGAAATGGCAATTCCAAGAATCGCAACAAGACAAGCCAACGATCGCAAAGTGACTTTCAAAAATAAGCCTATCTCTTCAACGGGCAAATTTTTGAAAGTTCGCTATAAAAGGCTAAGGAGTTTGTTTGAGAAGTATGATGACACACATGTGAGATATACAAGCATATTAGAAAAATCAAACATTCTCAATCCTCAAGCCTACATTACGAAGTACATCAATCCAACACTCACCTTGTGAAGGAAAGAGAACTTCAATCGGTTGAAGAGGAAACTTTTGAAGAAAAGGGGTCTACATTCCAGAAGGATTGTAGAAAGGTTCAAGGTTGAACCAAGTCTTAAGCTTTTGGAGGGCTTCGTGATCAAATCCAAAGAGCTTGAGCAAGTGAGCTATAGTAACAAAGGCAAATGCCCCGTGAAGAAGCCGAGTCGTTTAGAAGCCACCGAGTGATCTAGCGTCTCGGCGAGTCCCTAAGGATCAAGTCGGCTTTTGTTGTGATCAAGACTTGTATCCGGACTGTTACCACTTTGTAAACCGATCATTACTTAGTGGATTCCTCCAGGAGTTGGAGAAGAGAGGAGTAGAAGAATTACCCCATCTTCGAACCTCTATAAAAACTTCATTGTGTCATTTACTTTTCAAAGACTTTAATTCTTGCAATTTTAATCGCTTATATCTGGCACGATAAATTTGCTATCCACTTGATAATTCATAAGTACTAAATCAAGCTCTAAAATCTTGCTTAATCAAACTTAAGGGTGTTAAGTCTTCCAAAAAACAAAACCACAACAGTAAAATTATAGCCAACACCGAGTTACTCCATCAACTAATTTCACCGAGTGAGTGAGAGATTAACTCTCTTGAGTGACTAATTCGACTCTATCAAGGACACAACATGTGTAGAATCAACTCTGTATATTTAAAAGGACTAAATCGAAAATTTGGTAAGGTTTATTCAACCCTCCCTTCTAAACCTTACACTTACACCCCTTAGGACCTACAAGTGGTATCGGAGCGGTTGGTTCATTGAACCCTCCGCAGACCGGTTGAAACTAGATCTCCAAACTTTTCAAAGTCCGCTTTAGTACTTAAACCTTCAAAACTCTTTTTATCATTAAAAGTTATTATCATGGAAGCAAATTTGACACGCATTCCTATGTTCACTATTAAAGAATTTGATGATTGGAAAATTCGTATGCGCTCATCTATCAAAGATTACATGATGAGATGTGGATAGTGATAGAAGATGGACCTCTGCAAATATTAAAGGTGAACACAAATGTGCAAGAGTTGCAAACAAGGAGAAGAAGATCTGTCGCTCCCTGACGATCATGGTTGAAAAACCAAGAACCGAGTGGACAAATGATGACAGAAAAAGATACAACCTGGACAATGTAGCCAAGGACATTCTTTACAAAACCTTAGACAAAGCCATGTTCAATAAAGTCAAATCATGCAAAACGGCTAAGGAAATGCAGGACAAGTGACATTGATTTGTGAAGGCTCGAGCAAATCAAAGAAAACAAATTGTCGGTGGGTCAGACAAAATTTGAGAACTTCAAAATGATCTCGTGAGAAAACCTGGATCAACTGGATGCTCGGTTCACGAAATCACAAATGAGTCATGCAGCACTTGGAAAGGAATATACAGAAGGAAATGTGTATGAAGATCCTAAAAAGTCTTCCAACGAATGGGAAATGAAGGTCATGACACCGAGACATTCCATGGACCTATCAAAGACATCCAACCATGAACTATTCTCGGACCTCAAAGCCTACGAGTTTGAGCCGAGAAGAAAAAGACTGAGGAAGAGACAAATTGTACCCAAAACAACTCGCTCTAATTGTTAAAGATGGGAAGAGAGAGCCGAGGTCAAAAGTCAAGTCATTGACCTGGAAGAAATAGCCCCGATGGTTAAAAGGTTCAACAAGTTCTTCAATAAGAACTACAAGAGAGGAAAGGGTGAATCTTCCGAGAAGACACTCGGCTCCTCCAAATCAAGGGAAGACAGCCAACCAAGAGAACAGATCATCAAAAAGTTGAGTATCAAAGGGTGACAACTCAAGAATGGAAAGAGTCGATCAAAAAGTCAATATCTATGTTGGAATCTGAGACAACCAGGTCACTATATGCCATTGATCGCTCATATCCTGTAGTCAACAAGACGAGGGATGAAGAAGAAAGGAAGGTCTTCGAGAGAAAGAAGACAAGAAAAGAAAAAGGCAATGATGGTCATAGAGATCACTTTGAATTGACCAAGTCAAGAGAGACAATGATTCGAGAGTAGTGAAGCCGACTACTCAAGTGACTCAAAGAAGAAGCCCGATCCGCTTGATGGCCAAAGAACAAGATCAACTCGACCAAGAAGATGAGGTACAATCTAACTCATCAAACTCGCACACCGATGATAGTGATCGACACACACACTTCATCACCCACTCGATCTTTATGATTCATTAGGCAAAATGATGAAAGATTTTGAACACATTAAATCCTCACACACAATATTGAATGAGGAAAACAAAACCTACTCAAAAGTCAAAACTCAAAGTCGACTAAGGAGCCGAGTACTCTAAGTCAAATAGCTAATGAGAATGAAAGTTTAAAGGTCGAAAATGCCAAATTAATAGCGAAAATTGCTTTGCTATAGAAAAGAGGAGAATGACCTCAAGAATGTTATTGCCTCATTCACTAAGGCATCTAAATCATTGGATGATCTTATTATGAGTCAAAGAGAATGTGGAGACAAGACAGGTTTATGATTTAATTCCTCTCGTGTTATGTCAAACCTCAAGAGTAATTTTGGAAAAAGGATCTTCAAGTCATGAAGAGTCCGAAAAATCCAAAACTCTAAATGTTGCACACACATTCACTCCAAAGCACAATAATAAGCAAACGGCCTTGGTTATAAAGGAGAAGGAAAACGACCCGAGTTGAGTGTCTTTGAAAGGACAAATGAGAAGAGATTCAAATGAGTCCTCAAAGAAACTCCAAACAAAAATATTCTCAGTAAAGAAAAGAAACAGAGCTACCAAAACCCTTAAAATCCATAAAAGAAATACATATAATGGGAATGGTAGAAAGTATCCAAGCCAAGCGATTGGAATAATGTGAACTATCAAAGATAGACTTATGGAATATAAGCCCAAATGGCAAAGGCCTAGAACTCAAGAAAGGCCATTCCAAAAGCATAAGAGCTTTCATCAAAGACACATATGCACCTAGGCACTACACTCAAAGACACCACAATTACCCAAGAAAGGCAATTGCTAAAACACATATGCGGCATACTGAGACAAAAAGAGACAAATTGTATGAACCTAGAATCCCCAAGCAATTTGCCAGGATTAATTATGATTATGGCACTCGATAGATGGCAACCCCTTAGAGTCAAATCATTTGGCTATAGGTTGGTTGGATCATCTTACAATTCTAACCCCTCGGACCTGCACAAGTATGGGTACCTAAAACTTAATTTCCTTGATTGCGGTTCAAGGAATAAATGAAAGTGCCAAGGAACCTGGTACATGGATAGTGGTCGCCCGACATAAGACAGAAATAAGAAAAATCTGTCAAAATTCAAGGAAGTTAAAGGAGCAAAAGTCATATTTGGAGGAAATGAAGCTCCTGGTGAAATAAGAGGCATTGGATCCATCAAGAGGAATGGATTAGAGATCACAGATGTTGCATATGTTGAAGGACTCAACTTCAACTTATCGAGCATCACCAACTTTGTGACAAGGGATACAATGTTGGATTCAACATGGGTATATGCCAAATCAAAGATATTGAATCAAATGAAGTTGTCTTTGCAAGGATGTAGACAGAAAATATGTATGTAGTGGATTGGTCAACTCGCAACACCCAAAGACTGCTTCTACTAGCAAAAAGCACAGCACAAATTTGAATCAAGTTGGTACGTGGCACAAAAAGTCGAGTCACCCGAATTTCAAAACGATCAACAAACTTGCAAGAAGTCATCTTGTGGAAGGACTTCCGGACTCGATATACAAGAAGAAGAGTATGTGTGACGACGCATGTCGAAGGGAAAACAAATCAAGTCGTCATTCAAAGAAAAGACATGCCCATCCTCAACAAGAATATTGCATCTCGCTTCATATGGATCTATTTGGCCCAAAGGAACCAAAATGCAACATAAGTGGAAAGAAATACACCTTGGTGGTAGTAGATGACTACTCAAGATATACATGGACAATATTCATGTGTAAGAAGAAAGAAACTCTACAAAAACTACCACAAAATGATGAAAAGGATTCAAAACGAGAAGAGTCAAACCATTATCAAAATAAGATCGAGACAGAGGAACCGAATTTGTCAATGGAATAATAACTCGATATTGTATTGAGAATGGTATTGGTCATGAACTATCGGCACAAGGACTCCACAAAGCAGAATGGAGTTGCGAAAAGAAGAAATAGAACCCTCAAAGAAGCGGCAAGGACCATGTGTTAGTCAAGCAGAGTTACCAAAAAGATTTTGGGTCAAGCAATCAACACACGACTTGCTACACTCAAAACAGATGTATGATAAATAGACAAACCGACAAAGACCCCCTATGAGATCCGGACTTTGGAAGAAAACCAAATGTTGCATATTTCGAATATTTGGATGCAAATGCTTCATCCACAACAATGGCAAAGACAATCTAAAGGCTTTTGATGCTAAAGTCGATGAAGGTATCTTCTTAGATACTCACCAAAGCAAAGCCTCTGACGTAATACTCAACAAAAGGACCATGGTTGCGAGAAGAATCCATTCATGTGGTATTTGATGAGCCAAATGTAAATGGAGAAGACATTGAAGAGTCACCGATAAGTCAATCATCCAACTATACGAAGAATCCCTATCTTTGAAGTCAAGCGGAATTATAAATTCGAAAGAAGATGAGATAGTCGAATCTCAAAAAACAATGGAAAATTTGCGGCTAAGTGATTACGAGAGAGGTCGACCCACAAAGAACACGTACCGCAAGTCAATCAAATCCAGCTAACTTACTCCAACTTTGATGTAAGATGGCCGAGAGACCATCCACGAACTTGTAATTGGAGATATAAGAGAAGGTGTCAAAACAAGATCCAGAACTCAACAAGAAGCCATGTTCACATGCTTCATCTCGCAAATAGAGCCCAAAGATGTGTCACAAGCATTGGACGACACACATTGGATTCAAGCCATGCAAGAAGAGTGAATCGCTTTGAGAGAAATGAAGTATGGGAATTAGTGCAAAGACCCATACATCAAAATGTTATTGGAACCAAATGGGTGTTCGTAAATAAGATGAACGAGGAAGGTTACGTGGTAAGAAACAAAGCAAGACTAGTAGCCAAAGGATATTGCCAAGAAGAAGGGATAGATTTTGATGAAACATTTGCCCTGTAGCAAGATTGGAAGCTATAAGGATGTTTCTTGCCTATGCAGACTCACAATAATTTCATTGTATATCGATGGATGTAAAAAGTGCATTCCTAAATGGTTTATTGGAAGAAGAAGTGTATGTTGAACAACCTCCGGATTTGAGCGAGAAGACTCTTGGAGATAAGGTATACAAACTCAAGAAAGCCCTGTATGGATTGAAACAGGCACCCGAGCATGGTATGATACCTTGTCACAATTCTTAATCGAAAATGGATTCACAAAAGGAAAAGTAGATAGAACACTCTTGAAATTCAAGACAAGAAGAGTATTCTACTTGTTCAAATATATGTTGATGACATCATCTTTGGATCCACAAACAAAGAGTCAGTGTGAAAAGTTTTCAAACCTCATGCAAAGTAAATTTGAAATGAGCATGATGGGAGAGTCGACATTCTTCCTTGGACTCCAAGTGAAACAAATGAAGGATGGAACCTTCATAAGTCAAACAAAATACACCGGAGATTTAATGAAGAAGTTTGGTATGGAGGAGAAGTCTTCCGTAAAAATACCAATGAACACATCACCAAAATGGACATGGATGCGGATGGTAAGCCTCAGTAGATCAAACAAGATACTGAGCACTTATTGGATCATTGCTCTATCTCACAAAGAAGCATGCCGACATCACCTTTTTTGTAGGTGTATGTGCAAGATTTCAATCGCTCCAAAAGAGAGCCATATGACAAAGAAATAAGAGAATATTGAGATACTTGAACGGAAGCCAAGAAGTAGGGCTATGGTATCCAAAGGAAGGTGGATTCAAGCTAATTGGCTATTCAGATTCACTATCTTTGGATGCAGAGTGGACAGAAGAGCACTTCGTGCACATGTCAAATGCTAGGAAACAGTGATTTCCTGGTTTAGCAAGAAGCAAAACTCAATAGCCACCTCTACAAATGAGGCGGAAATACATAGGCTGGGCAATTGTTGTGCCCAAGTCCTATGGATGAGACAAAGAAATGAGAGACTATGAAGTTGAAGAAAAGAAATTCCAATCATGTGTGATAACACAAGTGCAATTGCAATCACTCAAAATCCTGTGTTGCACTCAAGAACAAAACATATTGATGTCGATATCACTTCATAAGAGATCATGTTGAAAAGAAGGACATCATCCTGGAATATATCTCAACCGATAAACAACTAGTGACATCTTCACAAAACCACTATGTGAGTCAAGATTTGAAGAACTCAAGCATGAGTTGGGGCTAATTGAGTGGTGACACTCGCAGGCAATTAAAGAAGAGAAATGGAATGAAAAGGGGGTGAAAAAGAGCTAAAAATGCAAATCACCGAAAATCACCAGATCGGAAAGTCGGCTACACCAAGTCACCGATAGCTAAGTCACTAAGAGAACTGTGAGAAGTAGAGTTGAATCGGCTAAGGGATAAGTCAATAACTTATGAGCAAAGTGACAAAAACGCAATCGTTTTGACTAAGCGGGAATGTTTTAAGGAATACGTCGATAATGATGATGTGTACGACATAAAGCTGCACACCAAGCTTATGATTGGATATAAATGTTGCCGCATTAAATACGAGACATGAAATGCTCAATAGGCGTGCGAAATCCAAGCCGTTGATTTCGATCACATTTCAAAAACCACCCGCACGTCCTTTCATAAACCATATTTAAACCATTTTCGTCCGTTTCTCTCTCACACTTCTAAAACTGTTCATCTCTTTCTCTCAAAAGCAAAGGCAAAATACTCTCGAAACCCTATCAACCTTCAAATCAATTTCTGAGTTTTTTCCTTGATATAATCCTGAGAAATGGCACCAACTTATGACTTTACCAAGTTAGGAAAGCAAATCCACACCGGTTCTACGGTGGATTTCGACGGAATGATGAAACAGGGGTCCGACGACACCCTAGTGAAGAAAATCGCTGAGAAGTTGGAAACGACCGGACTAAAACCGTTTCTAACGTTAGAATATCCGATGACCTACGTGGAGGAGGTCGCACAATTCTACGTGAATGCTGAGATTCACGATGAAGGAATCAAGTCATCTGTTCACGGAAAGCAGCTGACTATCTCTGCCAAGGATTTGGCTGAACACTGCTCACTACCCGCCAAGGAGCATCGAGAGATTAACGAAGCTGATGTCAACCTGGCTGATGCTTGGAAAGAAATAGCCAAGCCCGACTTTGCTGATAAAATAGTGTATACAACAAACAAGAGACTGCTGAAGGAGGATTATCACAAGCTGTTGGATATAGTTGCCAAATGTATCGACATCAAATTTGGCAGCTTTGACCAATCACAAAGGCAAAGCCGATTGTAATGGCTGCAATCATCGAAGAAAAGAAGATAAATTGGGTTGAGTTTGTCTACAAAGCAGACTCGCCCGAACGTGGGGAACAAGTCCTTCAAAGAAGATGGCTCATTTGGAGGATCCCAGGATATGGCCTAGTGATTGGCCGACTATTGGAGGTGAAAGGAGTCCCTCTTAGACATGGGAAGGCTTTCCATGTTAACAAGAGGATGTTCGAGCAAACCTCTCTGGCGCTCGTGCGAGCTTACGCCAAGAGAGTCGACACCAGATGGGGAATCACCGACCCGAAGATACGATGTTTCCTCTCCAGCCAAGAAGAAAGCTGCCCCTGCAAAAAAGAAAACCAAACATGCTCCCGCCCTGCAGCGAGTCACCGCCCCAAAGCCATGTCACTCCCCCCAAAGAACCATGTCTCTCCCCCGGCAGCTGAGCCGAGAAGGACTCACAAATACCTTCTCGATCGTCAAAAGGAGGAGAACGACAAGCCAAGACGGCCAGCTCCTCGAGAAAAAGACACCAAAGACCCACCCCCGCCGCTCAAGACTCGAAGACACCGTCTCGAACCGTAAATCCTCTCGGTACAAACTAGGAGACGAAGACGACTATCAAGCGCTCCGAGTTGGAGAAACCAAATGAGTCACCACTCGGCCAGAGCAGAGCACTGAGATCGCCGGAGAAGTAGAGTCTCCGGATGTAATTGATGAAACAGACCAAGTCTCGCCGTGAAGCCGATCAGCAGAGGCAACTCAAGACACACCGTAGTTCACGCACTGAACACAAGAAGAAATCGCCAGAGCGAGATAGTGATGTAATGATCCTATCTCCACCTTACCCGACATCCAAAATCGCTGCGTGAGTGGAGGAAATGGAAGTTGAGCAAGTCAAGGAACAGTTCCAACGACACGAGTTTATAGAAGAAGAAGAATCTCGCTAAATTTCCTCGATTAACTCTGTGCTCCAGCTCGATGAAGACAATCGCACGGACATCCTGCGCAGATCTACAAGGACAAGGAGAGAGAAAAGCAAGTCGAGGAAGCCGAGGCACGTGAGAAGGCAAGCATCCGCCTATATCTCGGCACCACGTAACACACATCCTCTCTCCTTGATGTCTTCTCGGCGATGATGAGGAACCGGAGAATGCCGCCGCCACAAAAGAGTTACAAATGCAAAAGCATTGCACGAGTCCAGAATCCTTCATGAGCAAAGACCGATGGAGGGACTGGAGAGTCCTCCCGAACATAGCCGAAATCGATCCAATGGGAGTGGTTCAAGAAATAGCAATCGTTGTTGCTGCCACCACTTCCCCACTCACTCGGAAGAAGCAATAAGGGACTGGCGATGAAACTCGGGACAATGGGGACCCCAAATCGAGCCAACCCCGATTGAAGGTGTTTTACCACCACCCCAACGGCCGAACATTCAAAAGAAATAAATGAGTTTGGGAGATGAGTGACCCCATTCCAAGTCACTCACCAGCGCCACCGAGGGGGAAACTCCTCCCACCGCAGCAAGGTCGGAGGATGCTTTGCAGATGACTCCCACAAAGAATCAAGGAGGCGAAGGAGAGAAATTACAAACGCAAGAGAAGAACATCAAGTTGCCATCAACGACGCCGACGATTGAGACTGTCTCACCGAGGTGCCAACTACTCGAAGGCTAATGACGCGCCGATGCGGTCGAGGCACGAAAGGAATGTACTCGGGAGTTAACACTGGGCGATGAAAGTGCAATCCATGGGGTTGAGACTCCAATGGATGCCACCGTAGAAGACCCTAAGACAAATGACACTTTGTCGAAAGGGAGGACCAAGGCCTCGCCGCAAAGAGAGACTGCCGGAGGTATCAAGGCCCACGGAGGTTGAGACTTCCCGGGGTAAAGAAGCGATATAGCGAATATCCCTCCTACTATCATCGACCCATCCGAGAAAGAGATAAGCGCACTTCATGATTCCCGGGACAATCTGATGTCACTTTTCCGGGATCGGAAGGCGAAGAAAAGTTGTCGAGTCATCCCCATGACAAATCCAAAAGACTCACCATGCGGATGTTCCAAGCACGAGCAAGTCTCGATCCTAAGACTACTCGTCAAACTTTTAACTTTGATGATGATCCACCAATGGAAATCTCATCATCGTCCGATGACGCTCGATAAGGCCGAGGACCATCCATCAAATGGAAAAATCACCGAGACCAACGGTTGTTAAGACACCGAGGCTCGCCAAAGCCGGGTCTACTTCACAACAAAACCCAACAACCCCGGAGACCACTACGCAGCCCCTCAAGTCAGCAGCAGGTCGATTCCTAAAAGAACTTCACGCGCACCGCTCATCATCGAACAAATCCCGGTGGGCGGTGATGAATCTTTTATGTAAATCCTTTCCTTTTTCTCCTCGGAGGTACCCGACCTCCATGAAGAGTCGAGAATGAGCGCGCGACGCTATCACGTACTGCACCAGCCTCCCGTTTTCTCTTGAGCACCATTGTTCCACCGCTTATGACTTTGATGTCTTTGTATGGCCATCACCGCAATGAAGAATCACCAAGTTCGAGAAGTGTTCAAAGCAATCGCTTTCTTTGAGGTTGAAAGGATGGAGAGGCATCGTGCCTCTTTGGACATGCGACGACAACAGAGATGCCAACCTTACAAAATTCGACTTGAGAGGCATCACACGATAAGGGAATGGTGGCAACAAAGAAGAAAACAATGCGTGTGGAACAAGTCGATTCTTCGAGACATTGTTCAACAAGTCACGGTATGGAGAGCCGAAAATGCCGATGCAAAAACGAAGCCGAGAAACACATTGAGCATATGCATGAAGCTCACACCGCCGAGATCAAGCTCGCTGCGTGAGCAAAATACAAATGATCTACAGCGTTTGGAAGAACACATGACAAGAAAATTCAGCCTTCTCTCATGGTTGAGATGAAGCGATTTCAGCAGAATCCAACGCTACTCGACCAATTCCGTCTTTGCCGCATACAACGCAGAGACTCGGCGAACTCAACCATCGTAAGACTTCGACTTCATGCTTGCCAAAGATGTTCCACAGGGGTTCCTCTATCCTTTGATGATGCCAAAAGGGGAAGAGGAATACCTTAAAGCGCTAAAATCTGCGAGAAAGAAAGGAGCAATGAGAAGGAAAAATCACCGAGGAAGTCGTGAAATGAAGAAAAAGGAAAGCTTGTTGAGGGGAAGGATCAACGGATGTGACATTGATGATTGCACAAACCCCCAACAAGGTCCTCACAAACCGACATTATAAGCAAAACTCCCAGTGACTCTGCCACTCCACCACTCTGCTTTGTATCTATGGCCGAAAAGAGAAAACAATTGAAGCAGGGGATGAAGGAAGTGGAAGGAAGAATGGATGCCAGGGTTATGAACATCTTGAAAGAACATGGAGGCATTCCAAAGAGACAGAGACACTTATGCCATTTCGGATGTCGGGACAGAGCCACGATCAGTTGATGAATTTAAAATGCTCGAATCGAGGATACTTTGCAAATATGTCTATGGCTCAAGCTTGGGACTTGTACTTTGGGAAAAGGGTCTCACGCTATGTGAAGAAGTTCGACAGTGAAATGACTACCGCGATCACTCTGCTGGTCACTCCGCCGTCACTCACCGGAAAGAAGAAGAACCCGTCAAGATACGCACGAGGTAGAGGAAGAAGCGAGAGTGGAGGAAGAAGCTTGACCCAGGCCTCCGCCCAAAAACATCGAATATGTGGATCCAGGAAAGAAAGGAGGGATCTACTGGGCTGGGCTTGACCAAGTAGCGAATTTGCGAGTGGCTAAAACTAACGCTGAGTATGCAAAAAGAATAGAAGAAGAAAACAAGAGACAAACTCAAATGCTATGGGAGGAGAGACAGAAAGAATAAGAAGATATGAAGTCGCCGAGGAAGGCATATGAAAAGAAAAAGAAGGCAGGCGGTGGCGACGAGAAAAAGAGAAGAGAAGAAAGAAGATGCTGATCAAGATGAAAGAAGGAGACAGCGAAGGAGATGAAGTGTTGCTGTCCAACCCTTCGTGCATTTCATTATGTAAATACATACAATGTAAGTCTTCTGTAATAAAGCTATAAATTCTTTATTTTTTTGTGAAGACATATATGTGCTCTGATACACCTTGTAAACAGTTGTGTAAAAGAACAAGAATGATATGATCAATAAACGGATCTATTCTGCGCATACATTCTATGTCAATACACTATCTGTATGTATCTTTGCTATTTGTATTTTTGAATGGTTTAAGTTTTGGCATCATCAAAAAGGGGGAAATTGTTAGGAATTTTATTGTTTAGATTTTGATGAATGCCATGTAAAACTTAGAATAGAAAGTTGGCACCCCAATTCTTGTTGTAAAATGCATTGCAATGAATAGAGCTGGCCAAGCTGAGTTAAGTCAGCTACGCCCTAACATGCAAGAAGACAATCAAGACTTGAAGGAAGACTCCGTTGCGAGACAAATTTGAGTATGGCAAAGAAGAGTAGACAGAACTCTATCGGAGAAGCGGTGAGATGCAACAGTGGAGCATCGCTTAAGTCAACTCAAGAGAAGCCAAGTCTCAAGTTGAAGTGACAAGAGTCATCCACGATTGGAAGCGACTCTAAGTCACCTGGGGAAAGCAAGGAAATGCGGTCAAGTCGAGATAATCAAAAAAGAACCGTTGACAGAAATCAAGAGATTTACTTAAACAAGTAATATCTCCATACCACCTTTCTCGAGTGCTCGAGCGTGCAAAAGGAATGAACCAATGGGAAGCACTACACCGTGTCGAACTCCGAAAAGGTGAAAGAACAATTCATACGAGGAAATGGCAATTCCAAGAACTCGCAACAAGACAAGCCAACGACGCAAAGTGACTTTCAAAAATAAGCCTATCTCTTCAACGGGCAAATTTTTGAAAGTTCACTATAAAAGGAGGAGTTTGTTTGAGAAGTATGATGACACACACGTGAGATATACAAGCATATTAGAAAAATCAAAACATTCTCAATCCTCAAGCCTACATTACGAAGTACATCAATCCAACACTCACCGTGAAGGAAAGAGAACTTCAATCAACTTGAAGAGGAAACTTTTGAAGAAAAGGGGTCTACATTCCGGGAAGGATTGTAGAAAGGTTCAAGTTGAACCAAGTCTTAAGCTTTTGGAGGGCTTCGTGATCAAATCCAAAGAGCTTGAGCAAGTGAGCTATAGTAACAAGGCAAACTGCCCTGTGAAGAAGAAGCCGAGTCGCACGAGAAGCCACCGAGTGATCAAGCGTCTCAGATCGAGTCCCTAAGGATCAAGTCGGCCATTGTGATCAAGACTTGTATCCGGATCGTTACCACTTTGTAAACGATCATTACTTAGTGGATTCCTCCGGAGTTGGAGAAGAGAGGAGTAGAAGAATTACCCCATCTTCGAACCTCTATAAAAACTTCATTGTGTCATTTACTTTTCAACACTTTAATTCTTGCAATTTTAACTCGCTTATATCTCACGATAAATTTGCTATCCACTTGATAATTCATAAGTACTAAATCAAGCTCTAAAATCTTGCTTAATCAAACTTAAGGGTGTTAAGTCTTCCAATAAAAAACAAAATCACAAATGAGTCAAATTATAGCCAACGGTTGAGTTACTCCATCAATGGCTCAAATTTGAGTCTGTTGAGAGATTAACTCTACCGAGTGACTAATTCGATCGTCTATCAAGGACACAAATTGTAGAATCAACTCGTATATTTAAAAGGACTAAATCGAAAATTTGGTAAGGTTTATTCAACCCCCTTCTAAACCTTACACTTACACCCCTTGGGACCTACGATTCTTTTGACAAGTGTCACATAAGCCAAGATTTTCAAAATTCAATTTGGTAGTCCTTTCACATGTTGGTTTTTGTAAATATTTTTCAAATTCTTGTATCCAACATGTCCAAGTCGCCTATGCCATAAACTAGTTAAATCATTATTGACGACTAAACAAGAAACATTTTGACTAACCAAATCACTTGTACAAATTTTGTAAAGATTGCCTTTTCTATTTACTATAGAAATAATTTTACCATTTTTAAGTATAAGACACTTTTCTTTATTGAAAGAAACATCATAATTTTAATCACAAAGTTGGCTAGCACTTATCAAATTAAACTTAAGCCCTTCGACTAAAAGAACATTACTAAGAGAGAAAAAAGAGTTACCAATTTCTCCATTTCCAAGAATTTTTCCTTTGCCATTGCCGAACATGACCATACCCTCTTCTTGGAGCTTGATGTTGGTAAAAAGTTCTCTCCTCCCGGTCATATGGCGTGAACATCCGTTGTCCATGAGCTATTTTGAATCTTCCATTGTTGTTATAGCCCCTATTACCTACAAAAGAATTTCTTTTAGGTACCCTATAATTTTGGGGTCCATGGGGTTAGTCTTGAGACCTTTGGGTCTCCATGCATGACTAGAGCTATTTCTCAATTTGCAATTATTAGCATAATGTCCAACTTTGCCACAATAAAAACAAGTAGGAGTATTAGAGCTACTAGCACGTACAAAAGTCGGACCTTGGTTATTTTTCTTAAAAGCACTTTGAAATGGTTTATAACCAAGTCCCAATTTGGAATGCTCACCTCTTTGTGCATCTAAAATTTTTGTAACTTTATCCGTGCTTATGTTAAAATGATGCACATCATTTTTCAAACATTCAAGATCTTTTGTGAGCAACTCCTTTTCGGTTTCAAGAGTATAAACTTGAGTAAGAGTAATAGCATGAGCTTTATCAAGAGATTCATAAAAGGTAAATAATTTATCATTTTCAATTTTAAGCTCTTTATGCTCCTTTTTCAAAGTCTTGTATTTAACAATCAAATTTTGAAATTCAATTTGCAATTCATCAAAATCACATTGCAATTCATCAACTAAGGAGGAGGTAGAAGAGTTAGAGCGTACCTTATTATTTTCATCGTCTATGGCCATAAGACAATGTTCGATTTCTCCTTCCTCGTCGGTTGTTTCAAGTAATTCATCCCAAGTTTTGACCTCCGGATTTAGAGCCTTCTTTTTCGAAAAATGCTTCTTTTTCTTTTGTTCCTCTTCATCGAGTTTTGGGCAATCGACAATGAAGTGCCCGGTTTTTCGCATTTAAAGCAAGAATTATCTCTTGGTTTTCTTGCCTTATTTTTATTCACAAATTTTGCAAATTTTCGAACAAGTGTGGCCGTCTCCTCATCATCATCATCATCATCATTATCATAATATGCATTATTATAAGAAGAAGCAAGACCTTTAGGAACATTTTGCATACCCGATTGATTGATGGTTGGTTTGGAATTTTTCCTCTCCTTTAGATAGACTTCATAGATGAGGAGGTTCCCGATGAGCTCGTCAAATTTGAGTGTCTCAAGATTTTGTGCCTCCGTGATTGCCGTCACCTTTTCGGACCATGAGCCGGAAGAGCATTCAATACCTTAGTCACCTTGTCTTATTCGGAGATGACTTTACCGAGGCCACGAGAGGATTGACAATGTTGTCAAGCCTTTCCACCATCTTAGAGATGCTTTCACTATCATATATGTTGAAGTTTTGAAATCTTTAACAAGCATGGTCTTTGTTGCTTGCTTGACCTTTTTGTCCCTTCATATATAGTTTCCAATTTTTCCCAAACCTCATGCGCCGACCTTATGCCTCTTATGCGATTGTACTCGGTGGCGGTAATAGAACAATGCAAAATATTTAAGGCCTTACCGTTGAGAGAAAAAGCCTTTTTGTCGTTTTCATCGAACTCCTTGAAAGGTTTAGGAGCCGAGGTGCCATCCTCTAATTTCTTGGTTGGTTGATCAACTCCTTCAACAACCACATTCCAAATGTCGAACCCGTACCCTTGTAGGAAGCACTCCATACGGTCTTTCCAAAATGCGTAGTTGTTGGCGTCGAATAGTGGTGGCTTGTTGGTGGAGGCGCCGGTGGTGAGATGAGCATCATTCATAGCCATGGATCTTTCCTCTTTACTCGGAACGAGCTAGCTAAAGAGTTTGGCTTTGATACCACTTGTTAGTCCAAGTGGCTACGATAATCTAGAAGGAGGGTGAATAGATTATCTCGGTTTTTCATATTTTGCCCTCTTTTTCGAATAATCAAGCAAAGATGAAAGCTAAATGCGGAAAATAAACAACACACGTTGATTTAAAGAGCTTCACCCCACCTGGGACTACGTGCTCTACCACCCCAAGATATGCGGGATGGGTTTCAAAAAGAAAAAGAAATTTTATTAATTACCAAAATTAATACAACACCTTGAGGATCACCACAACTCTCTTACAATACCTTCAAGGAGATTACCACAATCTCCCTTCACCACCTTTGAAGAGTACCACACTCTCCAAACACCACCTAGATCACCCAAGTGTATTCTTACCATAAGAATACTCACAAGGATGTCTTGTGTTGAATAATGACCAAAATCAAGATTACAACTCAATAATGAACGATACAATATGAGTACAAGTGTAATCAAGAATTGAAAGCCTAGACCTCAAATGTGTGCAAGTGAAAGTGCTTAGCTAATACAACAAGATATATGAAAGTGTTTGCTTGTTTGCTCTTTTGCTTGTGTGATGTGTTGTATCTTGTTGCTTGAAAAAGCCTCTATTTATAGGAGAGGTCTTGGCTTTGATTTCCAAACATAGGCTCCTCCTTGGGGAGTGATTTGCTACAAAAGAAACCATTTAAAATCATCAATATAGCTGTTAGAAATCAATCTCACAAATTAGGAAAAGTCATTCAAAAATGCAACGATAGTTTCTTTGATAAAACAGGGGTTCGACCGGCCGCAAGCAGAGATAAGATTCAAATTGGTTTTCTGCGATTTTTACACAGGGTGACCAAATCGGAGGGTTCGACCGGTCGCCCTTGATCTTGACCGGTTGGGGTTGTTCACAAATCGAAACAGAGAAGACAACAACTTCGGAGGGTGCCCAGTGCGGCCGACCACCCCCGGCGACCGGTCGCCTCCGTAATTTTTCGTACGTCCCTTTTTTTGTTTCAAAACTCAACTCAGTGCACGGGTTTCCCTATAGGGCGACCGGTCGAGCACGAAACAAATGTGTTGTCCAATTTTTTTATTGAAAATAAACTCCAAGAAATACTCCGAAAAATAGTAAAAACATTTTAAATCGGTCGGAAGTATTTAGACAACATTTAGGGACATTGTTTTGGTTTAAAAAATCATTTGAACAAAATCATCAAAATCATGATAAAAACATTTATCTAACACCGGGTTTAGTGAGGAGTAGGGTTTTGACTCGCCCTATTGTCATCCTTAATAATTCTTCAAATGGTGCAACATATTCGGCACATCTATCACTCTGAATTATTTTAATCCGGTTGGCAAGTTGATTTTCAACTTCATTTTTATAATTCTTAAAAGCTTCTAATGCTTCATCTTTGCTTCTTAACAAGTATAAGTAACAAAATCTTGTGCAATCATCTATAAATGTGATGAAATATTTTTTACCACCTTTAGTTTGTACAAATTTTAGATCACACACATCAATGTGTATCAACTCTAAAGGTGAAACGCTCCTTTCAACCGAATGAAACGGTAATTTAGCCATTTTAGCTTTAACACAAACTTCACATTTTCTTTGTGAGTTTACTTCAGGTAAATTAATTAATTTTAAATTTACCAATCTTTTTATAGCATTCAAATTTACATGTCCTAATCTAATATGCCATAAATTAGAGCACCCAACAATATAAATAGAAGAACATTCATTCTTATTCATATTCTCACAAAACGGCATACAATCATTACATTCATTTTGAACAATCCTTTGTCTAGATAACCCCTACCAAGGAACTCTGTCCAAATTTGCTAAGTACAAACTTTTCGGACTCAAAAATTAGTCTAAACCCATGGTTGACCAAAGAAGTGAACCCGAAACCGCATTTTTGCGGATGTATGGGACATGCAACAAATACTTCACTTCAACTCCTTTCCGAGCAAGCTTTAGCACCACCGTTCCAATGACAACAATATCGAAGAAGAGGCGTGATTCCCCATATGGAGCTTACTTACGGTTGTTGGGATGTAAGAAGAGAATGCATCCTCGATCGTAACAAACATGGCAAGTGGCACCAAGATCCACAAACCATTCTTTCGGTTATCCATCAAATTGGCTTCAAACACCACCGCCGACAGTTCAACGTTTGTCAGCTCCCTTTCTTCAACCACATTGGCATTAGACTGCTATTTGGTTATCTTTTTCTTTGGTGACAAAAGATCCTTTTGTCGTATGGTTCGGTTTGCCCGCGCTTGTAGCAAGTTCCCGAACTTTCCACCGATTTCTTATCTTATCGTTAGGTCGTTTCTTCAATTACTTGATGAACCGTGCTCCATCAAGTTGGCTTTCGACTCCATAGGGACAAGCCTGGACTTAGAGTCAATCCTCCTATTGTCTTCCCACCATTATGAGTTTGACAATCGATCATCTAGCGCCATCTCCATTCGCTTAATTATGTTTGAGATAATTCCCGAAATCCCTCCAACTTGGGGTAACTTCTCAATCAAAGCGGCCACTTGGAATGCCTCCGACAAAGCCATTCAATCAAAGACAGATTTCGTGTAGGATCAATCAAACTTCGCACTTGTTCCATCACAATTTTAGAATCAACCATCACAAAATCTAAGAATTTATCGACAATAATTTTCTTTGTCTTTGGCATCCTCGGTTTTGTATTTCTTCTCCAAAGATTCCCACAATTATTTGAAGGATTTCACGCACAATACACACAAGAAAATGCATCACTAAGTCCATTTAGGACTTAGTTACGGCATAGAAATCACCCTGGCCCCATGCATCAAAAGCGGCGCATTTTTCAAAGATAATCTCATTTTCACCACCACCGGAGCGTTAGCGATCGATATTTCACGGCTCGAGTGGTGAGGTAAAACAACATTTGTTGTTCCCACCTCTTGAAGTCGAAACCCATGAACTTCTCGGGTTTCTCACCCTGAGCAGGAGGGATGATCGGGGTTCTGCTTGTGCTCGCCATCGTGAAGATGAATTAATTGCTTTGCGATTGTTGTTTATAAGTGTACAGAAATCAGGAATGCCTTCAAGATGGAAAAGTTACAATAGAAAATGGAAAAAATTACGTAAAAATGTAAACTAGCTATTACAACTTCTAAAACAGAATAATCGTAAAGCTAAGTCGAGAAGAATCACTTTCTACAAAGCAATTACATCCCTGGCTAGTGCTCACGGTTTGACGTATTTCTTCCAAAAATGAAATGGCTTACGTCTTTTGTGTAGTAGCACCACTAACACAAAAGCTCCTTCGAACAATAATGTGTTGAAGACTCGTTGAAGAATTTAAGTGCAAAATGCAGAAAAATTGCTTTTTGAGGTATGGGGAATGCTATGAATTTTCTCGTAAAATCTACAATGCACAACAATGAATTTATAGACAACAACACTTGCAGGAGATAACAATAAGTAGTGGGTATTAATCCAGTTGTAACATCCCAGGTGTTATACCCCACTACTACATAACAGACAAGTAGTGAGCTTTCTTCAGGTGACCACTACTGTAGGAGTTACTAACTCCAATAGTCACACGAATCTGGACACCTACAATGTCCAGATTCATTGGGCTCCAACAGTCCAACAATCACTTGAATCTGGGCCAAGCCCATTTTCGAGTGGCAAAACTTTAATGGACCAGGACCAGGGCTGGGCCGGGCGCGTGCGTGCATATGGCCCACTTGTGATCATCTACTTGTGTTATAGTTTATACAACAAATAACACCTTCTAGTAAATAAACTAGGATAAACAATGACTTATATTCCATGTGGGATAAGACATCTCCCTTTACATAATGCCCATTTGTGTGGTTACCTTCGTGTATTCTCACCACCGAAATTCGGTTTTGAGAAATAAAAATATTACGAATATTTACTCGAACGTAGATTAATAATATATAATTTAATTCCTCCGAAATTAAATATTTAGCCACCGAAAATTTGGTCAAAGTTGGGTCGACACCCACTTTATCAAAACCAAAATTTCCAACAGTTTTGCCATCCAGAGAACGGTTGTTCCGCTGCGGCGCTCATTATATTGTGGGGTTTAATTCAAGCGACGAGCGGCGGTTTCTTGTTAATAAATGAGTAGCACCATCAACAATCAGGATTGTAGTACTTGTTGTTGATTTTCGTGGGGTACGAATTTGCCACAAAAGATTGTTTTCTGCATTGGACATCTCTAATCTGAAATCATGATTTAGTGGGAAATTGCACAGGCTGAGGGTCTCTTCCTCCTTTAACTTCTTCTATGGTGGTTTTGTATTCAGATCTTGGAAGTTGGTAATATCATCCATTTCAAGGGGAACAATGGAAGAGGATTAATTTGAGATTGGGTGGTGAATTTGCTTATGCTATGTGCATGAGAAGAAATCAAAAATAGCTTTTGCACTTTACGGGAGTACTACTGTAATACAAACTAATAAAAGGTTTTCGTGTCTTTTTTGGAGTAAGAAAATTTTTATTCATTTTTATCACTTTTTTTTCTTTATCCAAATTCCTAGGCTCTCTATGTAACAAGACAATCCCTCCCCCCTACTATGCATTAAAATTTCTCACATAAATTCATTTCTTTTCTAATCTCAGCGGTGTTATTTTAGTAAAAAAACATTCTTAAAACACAAAAACTCCTATCGATCGTCTAACGGATCCGACTGTTAGACGGATCTCGACCAAGATCCTATGGCATTTTCGTAATATTAGCAAAGGTGTTTTATTAGATTTTAGGAGCACATGTATTATCGCTTAAATGTATTAGTCAGTCCTTCTAAAAAGTATTAGCATTGTTCAAAATGTATTAGTAGTTTCCTGAAGAGTTTTTTAGTATTTCTCCTGAATATACTCCCGAAATGTATTAGCAATCCCTCAAAAAAGTATTAGTAGTTCATCGAAAAAGTATTAGTAGTTCCTTGAAATAAATTAAAATTTTCTCACGAAATGTATTAAAAGTCCTTCTGAAAAGTATTAGTCGTCCTTGTAAAAAGTACTAGCAATTCTTCTGAAATGTATTAGTAGTTCCCTGAAGAGTTTTTTCAATATTTCTTATGAATATACTCCCGAAATGTATTAGTCGCCCTTCTTAAAAGTATTAGCAGTTCTTTGTAAAATGTATTAGTTGTTTCCCTTAATATAATTAAATTTTTATCCCGAAATATATTAACAGTCCTTCTGAAACGAATTAGCCGTCCTTCTAAAAAGTATTAACATTCTGAAATGTATTAGTAGTTCCTTGAATATAATTAAATTTTTCTCCCAAAATGTATTAATAGTCATTCTGAAAAGTATTAGTCGTCCTTCTAAAAAGTATTAGCAGTTCTTCTTAAATGTATTAGTAGTTCCCCTGAAAAATATTATTTTTTCCCACTGAAATATTTTTAGTAATTTTTCTAAATAGTATTAGTTTTTCCAATAAAATGTATTAGTAGTTCCACTGAAAAGTATTAGTTGTTACCTTAAAAAGTATTAGTTTGTCTCTTGAAAAATAAGTTAAATGAAATCTTCCGTAGCCCCTGTTAAATGAAATCTTCATTTGTGATAACAAACTCAACCAAAAATTCGCCGAAAACAAACACCACGCCGAAGTTTCGGAGAAACCTAGGAAACAATTGAAAAACTGGAATAAACTTGAAAAACAGAGGAAATGAATAACATATGCGAAAATAAAATTCCTACAAACCACCATCTTGAAACATATGAAATCTGGATTTGTACATGTTTTTAAGTTTTTTTTATAAATATTTTGGATTTTTGGTGTTTGGTTTCTTGAGAGAAGTCGAAAAAGGGAGAGAAGATCAATAATTAACTATGTACACCTGCTATGGAAAAAAGAAAGAAGAAAAGACTGCAGTTATATTTCTTTGCAGCTGGTTTTCTAGGTTAACCATCAAAGCGGGTAGCGGGTTGGATTGAGATCCGTCTAATGGATTAGATCCGTCAGACGGTCTGATAGGAGACTTACTCTGCTTAAAAAAACACTAAAACACACTTGTCTCTTTTGTTAAGAGTAGAGAGATTAAATGGTTTATTCCATGCTATGCATGAGTACTCCAGGCAAGGACGGATGCACAATCCCTCTTATGGGGGCATGTGCCCCCATAATATTTTTATTTTTATTTTTTCATTTTTTATTTTTAAAAGATATTCATTAGGTTAAACAAAATAAAGTGTGTTCCATTAATTTTTTGGCAAAATTACAAAATTAATCCTATAACTAAAAGGCGATTGCGAAAAGATCCTGTAAAATGCTCGAATTACAAAATAGTCATGTAATTATGTATAATTTTAAAAAATAGTCCTACAAATTGTACAATTTGCAAAATAGTCATGTAACTTATTCTTGAGTCTCAATTTTAGTGGCAATTTAAAATTTCAATGGATTCTGATCACGTGAGCGGCACATATAACTCCAATTTCTGGTGAAATTAGGACCAAAATTAATATTCAAGTACGAGTGACAGGACTATTTTGAAATCTACACATTTTACAGGACTAATTTGCAAAACCACACATAGTTACATGACTATTTTGTCATTTGAAAATTTTGAAGGACCTTTTTGCGGCCGCCTTTTAGTTATAGGACTAGTTTTGTAATTTTGCCTAATTTTTTCCATGTACGTAGTTTATAATTATACGCTATTTTATATCTGATGTAGTTTTAATTATATTTGTTTTGTGAATAGTCACTTGTAAGAGGATCGCACCATGTTTTGAAAATAAATATAGCATTTTTTAATGTAAAAAGCAATATGTTATAAGTTGGTGTAATAATCTGTACATTGTCTGAACAACTCAATAAGTATGTTTAGAAAAAGTAGTACTTTGCACCCAAAAAAATATTATTTTTTACTCGAAAAGTATCAGTTTTTCACATAAACATATTACCTTTTTTTTTCCGTCGCACGATATGACCGTCTTACACAAGTTCTTGCTTTGTTTTGTGCCCCCATTATAAAAAAATTCTGAATCTGTCCCTGACTCCAGGTGCATAATAACCGTAGATTTATTATAAATGTGTAAACGATCACACAAAATTACACAGTCCGATGTATATTGTGTGCTGATTTACTGTATATACACATCTTGTGTATTCCTCTAGGAAAAACATCTACAAGACTGGGACTAGGTATCCTTAAAGTTGTCAAATCTTGCCTGGCCTAGTGAAAGGCCGAGCCGAGGTATGATATTGTGAGCCTGAAAAGAGCCAGACCATTCGGCCTGAAATTCTGGACTGACCCGACTTTTCATGTGCATTTTCATGGGTTGAGTCGCGCTTAAACCTCCAAAACGTCAACCTTATGAAACTTCAATTCGGACTGGCCAATTTTCTCTTTGGCCTGACTGACTAGCACCAGCCCAACCCGCATATCCCAACCCATTTGATAGCTCTAGCCTCATAGACCACAGTATCCCCATTCATTGCCTGAAAATTTTATCGAAAAAAGAGGGATATTTCAAATTCATGATCACAAGGAAAGTGCTTAATATTTACCAGTACAAGAAAAACTTCCTGAGTGGATGGACACTGAAAAAGCATCCCAACGTATTGTGCTACCATTTCAGGAATAGCTTGGATCTGAACATCTCACATTGGACATAAAACACTAGCAAACAGACTTCTTTTCACAGAGTCATGATATATTGCAGATACGATTCTCTAAAAAACTTCAAAACCCAAAATTTCCTTTTCAAAATCTTTAGACCTTGCTCCGTCAACCAAAGAAATCAAAACAAAGATCAAATTTTTAGGCCCCTTAGAAAAAAAAAAAAAAACAAGAAGACATATCTCCATTTCTAGGCTTGCTCACAAATACATTCCAGAAAGAAAGTATTTTTCTCCACTTGTCTCGTTTTTTTATTTCATTTCATTTGAGCCTCATCATCATCTTCTTCTTCTTCTTCTTCTTCTTCTTTTTGCCTTTTTACCTTCTTTTTTCTCTGTTACATTGGGGAAAAGTATATTAACCCACGGCATTTTTGGAGTTCATCGAGATTTACATTTCATCAGGGTGATGATAAAAAGGTATAACAGCGTCTACTTAACTGGCAAATTTTTTTAGTGTACAAGCGCAAAACTATTTTACACGTAGAAGTTTAATTATTACACAATTTCTACAAGGTGATTTTGTTGTGGTCAATAATATTAATAATGGACCGTGAAAAGAAGAAGGTTAAAATCGAGGTGGTAAATCGTCTTGAAAGGGGTGTTGATGCATTGGAGAGATTACTGGGCTTAGCCGTGTTTGATAAACTGAAATTTGAGGAAAAACTTATTGAAGCTCAAAAATCATGTGAGAAACGGAAGGAAAATAGATTGTCCAATAATGTAGGAGTAAAGATAGAGGAGGGATATGCTGAGGATTGTGTGGAACACACTAAAATGATATATGAAAAAAACCAGATAATTGTTGGCCTAAATAACAAGGTGAGGGAGCTAGAAAATCTGGTATTGGAAAAAGATGAGATAGTGGCAAAAATGGACAAAGAAGTTGAGGAATTGAAGCAGAAGATAATGGCTGCTGAGATGCAAATAATGAGGACAGATGAAACCATGAAGAAGAAAAAAATAGAATCCGATCAGACCGTGGACGAACTGAGGCGCCAGAATTTGGAGGCTTCTAAGACTATGGAGGAGTTAAGGCGTCAGCTGTCGGCTTATGAAGTGCAAAAAAAGATGTCTGATCGAACAATTGAGGAAATGAGGCGCAAAGAAAACGAATCCGTTAAGTATGTGGAGGAACTAAAACGACAAAAATTGGAGGCAGAGCACGGTGCTGAAGAAATGGCGAACAAACTGTCGAAAGCGGATCACTCTGTCGAGGAACTAAGGCAGAGTGTAAAGAAATTGGAATGCCTAAACTTGACGGTTTATAAGGCTGTTGAAGTGCACAAAATGAGATTTGAAAATTTAGTGCCAATGGCAGAGGAACTTGCCAATTCGTTAAGGATGAAAGTGGATGATCTTGTCAATGTGAAGAATAAGTTCGTCGCTACAGAGGGGGACGAGGGTGTGAGACCAAGTTTGGGAAATGGCAGTAAGCGCGGTGAAGGGAATACCGTTAGATCGACAGGGAAGCGTTCCACTTGTAATTCTGTTGATAGTGGTTTGCCGGAAAGAGGTAATGGAAAATAGTCTAGCTATGGATTGTATGCTTTCTTTCTGTTTGTTTAAGCTTGTTAACTGATTAGGAAACAGAAAAATTGGAATGACTTATCTGAAGACTTCTTAATTTTGTTTCTGCTTTTGTTTCAGATATTGTTTCCATGAATTTAATTTTGTGACATTTGTGAATCCTGAGCTTTCTTTAAGGGTGCATTTGGATGAGGGGATTTGGGAGGAGGGATTTGAAATCCTTAGCTAAATCCACACCCATGTTTGGCATATAAATTCAAATCAATGGATTTCAAATCCCTTTTAAGTTTTAGTTCATTTTCAAAGGATTTCAAATCCTTCCCAAAAACTAAGAATTTGAAATCCATTCTTTTTTTTTTTTTCCCCTTTATGCTCACTTGCATATTCACACACACTTACACACATGCACACATTTACACACACTGCACACATTTACACACACTACACATACATTTACACACACTACACACATTACACATATTTACAAACGCTACACACACACTACACACACTTACACACATTTACACACACTATATACATTACACATATTTACACACGCTACACACACATCACACACTACACACACATTTACACACACACGCATACTTTTACACACTAAACATATTTACACACATTACACACACACACGCGCACATTTATACACACACACACACACTCACACTCACGCATACTCTTCTCACATATGCACACGCATTATCATCACACACATATTCGGATATAATAAAAGTTATATATTTTATATTTTTATTAGTGTATAAAATTATAATTATTTACAAAATAATAAGATTATATCTTTTATTTTTATTTATTAAATATCAATTAAGAAAATAAATAGAGCTTCTAAATTTTTTTATCAAAACTTACGATGGATTTGAAATCCATACATAAATTCACATCATCCAAACAAGAGGTAGATTTGAAATCCAATAAATTTGAAATCCATTCATTTGAAATCCCTTGGAATTCCAAATCCCTCTATCCAAATGGGCCTTAAAGTTTTACATGCTTGAATGCAATTCCTGTTTTGATTTTGTTGTTTTGTAGCAGTTTTGACCAAGTTATGAATGCACATGATTCAGGTCCGCATGAGCAGTTAATGACTGAAACTTGTGAGACGACGCCTTCATCTGCGGCTGCTATAGAGATCATTGAAATCAGTGATTGCGATGATGAAACAAACCCTGGAGAAGATGCCAATAATGCAGAAACATGCACAAATTCGGGCGAAACAAAAATTACCTGTGAGAAATTTGTTAGTAGTCCATCTTCTAATCAGACAAATAAACGAAACGGAATAGACTGCTTGGAGTTTTCTCACATAATCCCGGAAACGAAAAGAAGCAAGCTTGGAGTAGGAGCTAATAATAGTTCACCGATTAGAAAATGGATGTTTGGAGTCGACATGCTGAAGGCGTTCCAGGAGGACGATGAACTTTGCATGAATGCCGTGGTGCGCCCTTTATAGACAGAAAGTGTCGGCATCAAAATCTACCGAAGGCTCAAACAGAGTATTTTACCACTTTGAGACAATGAGGTATGATGGCACTATGACTAGCAATGAAACAATCCATTTTCCTTATATATTTCACTAAGTCTCCTTTAACCGTTACAGTGGAAATACTTTTCCATTTAAATTCGCGAAATTGGCGATTTTAAAATGCATAAAATTACAATCTTTATCAATTAGAAGAGTTACTCATGAATTTCTGATTTTTTTTTATCAGAGGATGCGATTTGGCAGAGTATCTGATTGATGGAGATCCGAGCTTAGGCTACCAAAACCGTTCGTGAAGTTAAACAACAATTTATCAACCAATGTCGAAGGCTTGCAACAGATCACTATGCGAGTCTCTTCATGTTATATTGCAATGGCGACGATCCCTTCTTTCGATCAACATAACTTTAAATAAATGTCTTCTTGTGAAGATTATATTTCTTAGAGATCAGCTTTTGCAAAATTAGGTGGCTTTTGTTACCTGTTAAGTGTTAACTACTATATCTTAAGAGACTTTGCAAATTAGGTGGTGTGCTTCTAGTGAATGAATGATAATGCAAATTTATAGAGAATGTCAAAAATGGATTATCCTTGTATATATATCTAGGTTATATGCATGAACAAGTGCTCTCTCTTGGGTTTTGGCAGTCAGGTAGAGATTATTTGATATTTATGAGCTCAAATCTGAAGAGTATGTTCAAATAGTTGATAACAAGTGTACAAGCTTAGGCTATACCAAATTGTGATTAGCTGTTGTACATATATGCTATATGCACTCTTTTTCTTATTCCAGGCATGAAGTGGAATGAAAACTATCCAGATCGTTGTATTCATGATTTCTGTCTATTTCATATTTGCAGTAAGGTCTCAACTTATACTTGATCTAGTTTCATAATGAGTGTTTGCGATCACTAAAAAAATGTTTATCAGCTTTTGGCGGGAAAGACTCACTTTTTAGTATTTGCAAATATTAGCTTCTGTTTCATTTAATCGTAGAGTTGGCTGCGCTTTAGATTTCTGATTGTACTTCCAGTTTGACTTTACAAACAAATAAACACTTTTACAATTTGTTCACCAAACACCGCTTACTCCCAACTTATTAAAAAAAAAAAATTGTTCATCAAATACTCTCAACTTTTGATTCTCAATTTGTGCTTTTATTTGCTAATCAAGACCAACTTATGATTCTCAACTTCTTTGACTTATGCTACAATAGACCAGTTATTCTAAAGGCAAAATTTTTTACAAACGCTTCCTATATACCAATCACATGATCATGTTCAAGATTAGTTTGATCTTTGACGTACAAGCAAGGGCGGAGGCAGGGGTCCCAACTCGCTCCCACCCCATTTTAAAAAAAAAAAATTATACTAGGATTATTTTTAAAAAAATATTTTAGTTATAATTTATATGATTTTCTTTTATTTTTTTATCCAGCCCAACACACTTTCAATATTGTCCAACCCCAATATTTTTCCCGGCTCCGCCATTTTGTACAAGATAATTAAGTGAGGTGCATTCCCGTGCATGCTCAAATGCTTCAAAACCGAGTTGGAATTGCAGATCGATCCAGATTCCCGAGTTCACTGGTATCAAACCAAGCATATGAACATGGATCATTGCTAAATTTAAAAGAGGCAAGAAATACAAGGGAATATATATATATATATATATATATTTCTGTATTTAATTTAATTTAATTTAGTTCTTGGCTGAATTTCTAACGGCGTCGTTTTTCTCTCTCCAATTTTCTCGAGAAGCAACCATCTATCTTCTCTCCAGCGACAAGCGACTCGGATAGGATCCTCTATTCCAAACTATGTTTCATCTTGTATTCCAAGTATCTTAAATACACGCCAATTGTAAATTAGTGATGTCATCAATACACTTGGCCTATAGGAGTGATACTTGGAAAACGATATGATACATAACTTGGAATAGAAAATCTCAGTCGATCTGTGCAATAATAATACCAACGAAATTTATTGATTTCACATGGAAATTAAAATTAGATTTAGCTAATAGTTTGAAAAGAAAATTTTATATAATTTTGGAAATAAAATTATGTTTGATTAAATGTTGTGAGTGTTGTTTGGGGGTATTTTCAATTTTTTTAACATAATTAGTTGAGGCCCTGTGCGATGCACGGGCTATTCTAATAACCCGTATAACTATCAAATAGGCCGACAGTGCCGGTCGTCTGCCAAGGAGAACATTTGGGTCGAGTCGGGTCAAAATTATATTTGGCAGCTATTTTTTAGACCCAACCCATGAAAATACACATGAATGATCTGGGTCGGCCAAATTTTTGGGCCACATAGGTGCAATCTTTTTCGGACCTCCAAAATTACAACACCCCTCGGGCCGAGCCCATTTTGACATCTCTAATTGTCACGCCCCAAACGCGATGCGACGGCGATCAATCACTTAAACAGAAATAAATCAACAGATCTAAACCCATGATACGAAACTTAAAATAAACCCAAGTACAAATTACATTTTAAGATCCGACGGAATCAATACAACCCAATAGATTATCCGAATTTAACTTACAAATCAAACAAAAACAAAATGAAGAAATCCAACAACAATAAAAGTAAAAGCGATGTCGCTCCACATCAACGGAAGGAATTCAATCTGTGGTAGGTTCGACGTCTTCAACGTATTCTTCATCTAAAGGTTAGAAAACAGGAGGGAGTGAGACATAAATCTCAGTGGATGGGGTGATCGTGTGCAAGCGTGGCGATATATATGGTTAACGTGAGAAAACGGTTGTATGAAAACGCGTGAGGTGTGATGCATGATTTCACACATAGCCCACAAGCATCGTGATAAATATATATTAAGTAATATATTTGTACAGTTTAAGAAATAGTTCGTGGTCACACAAGCACGATGATTCAAGCGACGGGAGGATTACGTCGATGTGTAGCGCCAATCCCATGCAAGACAATTAGTAGTTGCGTCATCAAGTGTAGCGCCAACCCATGCATTACAAGTAGCGGTTGCGTCTTCGAAGTGTAGCGCCAACCAAACGCTCGCTCAACTCCTAATCGTGTGGATCAGCAAACGATTCATTCGTTTTTCTTTGTAACTCCCGTTCATGATGGTCCAAGACCTATCACCTTATCGCTCCATAGGCAAAGACAAAATCCACGTTGGAGCTAGCAAGGCTCGGATTCGTCATAATCATGATTATACCTTAAGATCTACGACCCGCTTCCTCGGACAAACTCCGTCCCCATTGGGGATTAGGGCGATGGGGCTAGAGAGTGTAATAGCGGCCCGAGCTGCCCGGTTCCATCCCCCGACGTATCCATTTCGATTTGTGAGCTCGACACACCAAGTTGACTCATACAGAAAGTAAGTACACGTTGGGTAGTCAACCAGCAATGAGTATATTGATTCGAAACAGTTGAAAAAGTTTTCAAATACGCGAGTGGCAATTATGGTGTTGGTGGAGTTATTGGATGAAGATGATTATCGGAAGGATAGGCAATCTTCGATATCTTGAAAGATTAGGTGGAACATAAGTCCGTTATTGATTCAAAATCGCAAGACGAGGAAGTCGCCCGTGATCGGGTATTAATCCACAAGATGATCCGATAAGTCAAGGGGTTTTTGAGAAAATAAAATATTTTAAATTAATAATTAAAGTCAGAGGGTCTAGGGCTGTTTTAGTAAATGGAAAATAATTTAAGTTAGGTCCTTGATAAAAAGAAAATTTACAATTAGCCCCGTTTTGTAAAAAACCAATACTTTTGGGGTTAAAAATTGAATAAATAAATATCCCGACCTTGAAAAATTATGAGGTCAGTTCCTAAAATCTCTAAATTATTCAGAGATTCAGGTTTTAAAAGTTTTGAGGTCGAGTTTTTATAAAATTCTCACATTGGCCCCAAATTTGTTAAAATTGTCATTTCGGCCTTAAGTTTAAAATAATCGGAACTCACAAACCGGGAGGGATTTTAATGTGATTCCAGTTGGAAAATGTCACTAAGGTTAATAGGATATTGGGACAAAAGTAGTTTTTAAAATAAATAAGTGTAGGTTCTTTAACTTTTAAAAATCTCATTTTTGTCCCATTTTGAAATAATTGCCTTTAAGGCTTTTTAGGGTCCAATTGTTATGAAATTGGAAACTTGGGTCCAAGATATAATTATGTTATAGGTAAATTAGTATTTCCAGGTGCATGGACTGCATAAGTCCTGGAAATTGTATTTTGGTCCTCAAGTTTAATCTTTTACAATTTGGTCCCTCAATTTTTATAAAATTACTTTCCAAGTTCTAAACACTTGAATTTTTGGAATAAACTTAAAATATGTTATTTCCAGTCCTTTAAGAGTTAAAATTTCAAATTTTAAAATTAGGGTCTGGTACATTTTCGAATTTTGCAAAATAGCCCTTAAACTTCTAAAATTTTACAATCTAGTCCTTGGGCTTTTAAGGGTTGATTTTATTTATCTAAAAACTCTTAAAACTTTATTAAAATGTCAAAACATAATTTTTGAACCTGAGTTCAGTCCCAAAATCGAAAATTACAGAGGGGTCCCTTAAGTTTTATTTTCTTGCAATTAAGTCCACCAACTTTCCATTTTTTTGCATTTTAAGTCCAAAAGTTGAAATTTAATCAATTATGCTCGACTTGTCCAGGTTATAAATCATTCAAAACATAGATTTCAAGAGTCATACACATACATATCCTTCTCATACAAAATTTCATCAAATATAACAATAAAGTGTGCATGTATGCCCTATTTTTCGATAAATCGCATTTTTGAGCAACTTGAGAATTTTTCCAACTTGATACAATAAAATAGCATGCAATACATAATATATATCTCAAGTGCTCAATAATAAAATACTACATGCATATTTTCAATTTAAAACACCTAGAAGTTGAAAGGATTTTCCCACCCACCTTAAAATTGGTTTGTTGGTGAAAATGGGATAAATTTCTCTCGATGAAGGAGTGACTTAGGTCAGCCCCTAAGTCAAGGAATATCAAAAAAATATAGGAGTTAGAAGAATGTGGTTAAAATTTTAGGGAAAAGAAGAAGATGGTGAGAAAATTAGAAATACTACACTTACCTTGTGTAGTGAGTAAAAAATGTGACTAGTAATGGCTTCCAAGTGTAAGGTTTTGGTCACCCTTAATGTCAACCTCCAAGGTCAGCCCCTAAAACTCCAAAAATAAAAATGGAGTATCAAAATTTTGGAAAATAGGATATAAGAAGAAAATGTACTAAAAATTCCATTTCTTACCTTATAGTCCAATTTCTTCACAATTTTTCTTCAAGATGACAAGTCTCTTAATATCTTCAAAGGTCTTCTAGGTATACCTCAAAATCAAAAATCAAACTTAAATTAGAAGGTGAAAGAGATGAGGTAGGTGATATCAAAAATGGATTGAACAATAAATATTTCTTACCTTTGGAGTGTACTTTCAAATTTTTGAAGAGTAGGGGGATGAATTCTTGAAGTTTTTGGTTAAGTGTTAGTGAAGAAGATGAAGAAATAAGTAGAGAGATGTAGGAGGATTTTTAGAGAGAGATGAGAGGAATTACAAGACTTAGAAGAATTTTGATGTTGGTGAAATGAAATGGGAAGAATAAAACTTGAACAATTTTTTTGTTTTGATTAAATGATAAGTTAGAGTAATAATTGAGGGAATTGGGAAGAAAGTAATATTTAGGTATCTTTATTAGGGACAATGGGACAAAATGCTAAGCTTAGGGGAAATTTTTAATTTGGTCTTGTTTGACCAATTGGATGATTGAAATGGTGGGATTAATTTAAGATGTAGGTTTGAATTAATGATGTAAAAATACACAAGATGAATACACAAGGTGTACATGTACAAGAGTTGAGAGATATTTCTACACCAAAAAATACACCAATGTCGTTCCCCTAATGGTATTTTGGTAATTTCATATATTTTTTTTTTTGTCCCAAAATTGATGATAATAGATGAATAAATATCAATCTCCAAAATAATTAGTGATTTCCTTGATCACTTATAAATCTCATGATCACTTAATCTAAATCGAATTCTTAATTCTATAAATTACAAATCCCTAAAATAAATAGTCTCTTAAAATTCTAAGGTGACTAATAAATACACCAATAATAATGATGATCAACCAAGTGATCATAAATGTGAATTAAAATTAATAAATGATTATGATCACAAATAGAAATTAAAAGAATTAAATGCAAAATATATTTATCATTAATATCTACCCGTCAAAGCGACGGTAAAATAGTCAAAATAATACAAAGACGACACGAAACAAGTACATGATCGAATAAAAATCGGGGCTTCACACTAATAATTAGATACTTGTATTAGTATCAACCCGTCTTGAATAGCATGTTATGATGGTGATCGATTCTACAAAAGTTGCATCATCCATAATGGATAAGTTGTATTGACGTTAGGTGTTGGATTATTTCCGTATATATAGATTTGAATATAATATAAACATTGGACACATTTAGAATATACTAACTCATTATAAATATACAAATATTACAATACAATCAAAAAATATAATTTTCAAATATAATAACTAATTTATAGACTATATATCAAAGACACTCGTATATATTTTTTCCATCTTGAAATAACATTATATTCTTTTTTTCACCATATATTATGAATAAAATCTTATCAAATTGATAGTTTGAAAACAAAAGAGATAAAATTGTATAGTACAACTATGAAGGTCGAAGCCGTAATGCGGTTCGTTTTCATATTTTTGTTTAGATCTTTTGGAATTTATTTAATACAATATTTAATACTGATTAATCATACATATAAATCATATTGTTAATGCATACCAAAATTAAAATGGACAAAATTAATGATAAATTACAATAATATTGGTCAACAAACTTTTTTTTAAAATCTTTTCAAATTCAAGTGTATAATATTTAATACTAATTGGACATGCCTAAATTAAAATGTCAATGCATACCATAATCTGGATAAACAAAAATTAATGATATAATTACATAGATATTAGACAAATATATCTAATTTTTTTCATTAAAAAATATCTAATTTCGTTTTTAGAAAGTGCAAAAAGGTGGGAAAAAATTTGGAAACAAGTTTGTTATTATATATATATAGAGATATATTATTTATATTTAAATATAAAATGAATTAATTTGGGACGGTTGATGGGCCATTTTGCACTCTCCGCATACTTAATTCATTAATTAATGACAACATCTGTATTTGAACATCAAATTACTTGTCCAAGTGATTGAACTAATTTACCATTCAGGATTTCAGCTGTAATTTCACGTTAATATCATAATTGCACCAGCCATTTCCATTAATTAATGTAGAAATGACGATTGACGGTTCAGTCGATTTACAACTGACGGTTGTACTTCATATCATATTTTTATTTCCATTAGTGACTTGCAATTTTTTCAAGTGTAGAAAAAGGCAAAACTATTTTATAAGATCGTGAAAATGGGGATGAAAAATCATCTTGAAAAATTAATCTCGAGGAGAAACTGATTAAACGTCAAAAAGAATACGAGGAAATGAAGGAAAAGATTGCAAGTTTGACTGCCGAATTGTTCAATGACGTAGGAATAATGACACAGGAGGGATACGGCGACGTTTCGGTGGAACACACAAAAATGATATACGAAAACAATCAGATAATCCCTGGCCTAATTAAGGAGCTAATGGAGGTGAAAAATCAGGTACTGGAAAAAAATCATGTACTGGACAAAGAGGTCGAGGAATTGAAGCAGCAGAAACAGGAAGATAATAGAATCACAGAGGAAATGAAAGGAAAACTAAAGGAATCTGAAGTTAGGGAGGAGAAACTAAGGGAAAAAAACAGGGAGGCTTCTCAGAGACTGGAACAGTTGACGCACAAGTTAACGGCTGCTGAGGATCAAAATCGGAAGAATGATCGGACGGTGGAGGAACTAAGGCGGCAAATTTCGGAGGCTACTCAGAATGTGGAGGAGCTGCGGCGGCGCCAAAAGTTGGAGGCTGAGAGTACAGCTGAAATGGGATGTAGAGGTTTGTCGCCGGAAAGAGGTAATGAAAATATAATTGTAGCTAGGAATTGTTTTCTAACATGAATTTAACAAGTTATAAGTGGTTGGAGCTGAGGTTTGACGGATTAGGGTAAGAATTGGGTTAGACCCGAATAACACGAATAATAAACATTTCGGATTAAGATTAACTTGAAACGAAACGAATAATTCATTTGATTGTTATTATATTGTTTTTTGCAATATTTTGATTAAATGAATATGTGTTTGTGTAATGATTGATTTTAAAAATTTATCAAATGTATGATAAATAATTTTCGGATTAAAGTTAACTTTACAACGCATATACCTCATATAAAATATAAGTAGATCAATTATTTATATTTTTAATATATACATGTCATTTTAGGTCGATCCAAAAAACATAAATAATTAAACGGGTTTAGTGTTGGGAAATTTGTCTAACACGAACTTAATGTGTCAACATGACACAAGAACCATAACACGACACAAATTGCCACCTATATTTTTAACGTATATATGCTAGATATAAATTAAGTACATAAAAATTACATAATCATATATTACATATGTAAAACATATAATAAAAATATTAGGCGGGGTGGGTACCCGCATGACAAAAGTGATACTCATACCTATCCCGCCCCCTAGGTCACGGAGCCGGGTGACCGAAACACGATGGGTCAGGCGGATCGGGCAAAAATTGTCATCCTACTTCTAGACTTGAACTAAGTGCTGGATATTGTTTCTTCTAAAAGCAGAATGTGAACACAATGTGATAGTTGTTACAATTTAAATTCATTCATGTGAAGTAGGAATTGCAATGGGTATGATTCACCTAAGATTCCATATTCTCCATCTCCATCCCCATTTATTACATATTCATCCTCACCCCCATCGAGTATTCAACTTTCATATCCATCTCCACACCCGTTGGAGGATCGAATATTCATACCCTATCCAATACTCTATTACCACTTATAATTGCATTTTTTTTTCCAAATTTGAGTTATTTCAATGAAGCTATAAATATTTTCTAGATATTCCCAAGAGAACAATAAGAAAAAAGATTGATAAGGATAAATTAGCAAACTAAATATTATGAAAAATAAAAAAATAATAATAATGTTTATCCCAACACTATTATCCTACATAAATAGCATGAGCTCTATACTAATAATTTTCTTCATTCCATCCAACTATTATCATTCAACAAAAGCATATTAGCATCATTTACAAAAAAAATCACAATTCAGCAAAAACCATATTAACATCTATAGATTACTAATCATATTTAAACATCATCATCCAGAAAGCAAACTAGATCGAATCCAAATTTGAACTAATTGTAAATTTCTTCATCACTTTGACATTGTAGTGTCATGCAAAATTGATGAGGAGAAATATAAATAATTGACACAATACTCCACTTTCAGCATCAAAATTTAACAAAATTATTTTGTATCTGAATTTTATGCCATTTTGGTTCCATGAAAAAAACATGTAGCAAAAAAGCTTGTTAAAAATGTATATTAGTAATTTGTATCTGAATTTTGTTCTGATCATATATACTTGGTGATGTTGTCCAGCAATTTCTACTCCACCTACTAATCCAGAGGGGCTGCGGAGGTATACTCGCAAATCCGATAGAGACAAGCGTGTCGACTCTTCACAGCAACAAACGGCTACCAAAAGGGCGAGGACCACCAATTTGCCTGCTGCATCCACAACTGATGGCCAGCTAGAATCAATTTATGAGGCCATGGGCATGATTAACATGGCTAAAGATTGTTTGGAGGTTTGTTTCTCAAACCTGCGGCAAGAAAACGAAACTCTGAAAGAGAAGGCGAACGCCCTTGCTCGAAGAAGCAAAGAGAGGGCAGAGGAGATCAAGAAGTTGAAAGAAGAGGCTAAGGATTACAAGACTCTAAAAACGGACTTTCACAGGTTGGTGAGACAAATTGATGGGGCGAAGGCGAAAGCTCGGGCAGAGGGTTACAAAGATGGCCACAGATCTTTTCTCTCTAGCTCTGAAGGCCAATCGTTCCTGCAGGCCTATCGGCAGGAGCTTATCAAGGCTTATCACAACTCGAGGGCCTACTTGAGGCAAATGGCCCCAGCAGCTATGGAGTACTTTCGTTTTGCCTTTGAAACGGCGTCAGAACAATTGACCAGCCCTGGTTTTACCGGGACCTTAGACCATCAAGCCATGAGGCCGGTCCCTGATCCAAAGGGTTTGTCAGGGGAGCCTCAGGAGCATCCAGATGATGCTTGGTGGGAGCCTGTTTTCGAGGCTGCCATGAGAGAAGTCGGTCTGGATTCGAGTGGGCCTGTTACGGCAATTTCTTCCGAACCCGCTGCTGAAGCTCCTTCTGGGCCAGAGGTGAATGAACAAGCTGCCAAATGTGTTGAAAGGGCATGTAGTGGTTTGCCGGAAAGAGGTAATGACAAATAATTGCAGCCATGAGTTGTTTTGCTGTCGGTTTTACACATTCTGTTGTTGGTAGATATTGATGTTTAATTTAGTATGAATATCTGTTTTTAGTTTTCATCTAAGTCTTATGAACTGAGTTTCAGCATTACAAGTGGTATCAGAGTCTGACTTGGACGATTTGGCAGCCGAAAAAAGATTATTCGGTGTTCATGAGCTCAATTTGAAGAGTATTTTCAAATTTGTTTGAAATCTTCTTACAAATTGTGTTTCATTAATTTCCTATACATGTATCATAAGATCTTATAGATTGGTTCATGCCGTAGCTTCTTAGCAATTAAAAAGGTTTAAGATACAATCACTGTGATGCTTTGTATAAATGAATCCCACCATTGTCCTAAAATTTCGATTGTGTAGCTTTTTCGAGATCGATTGGTGTAAAAGATAATTGAGGTATGAATTACAGATCAGATTCCTGAATTCACTGGTATCCCAACCAAGCATATGAACATGGAGTATTGCTAAATTTAAAAGAGACAAGAAATACAAAGCAAAAATAAATAAACAAATATACTTACAGAAATCAAGAAAATCATGCCTTCCTAACTCCCCTAAACTGTTCGACTCGAATACATAACTGAGAATCAAAAATCGCGTTTCCCTTCCTTTTTTTGCTGAACATATTTAACAATGTGAATGCTACCTGAATTATACATGATCTATTTTACGTATTTGCGGGCTCATGCCGCTCGGCAATGAGGTTTGTCTGCCAAGTCTTGAACACCGTGTGCACGGGTTCAGCGGTGATGATACCGGAGATGAATGCTCTTTTGAATGACAAACCGATGTATGTAATGGCGAAGCACAGGTTCTAGAAGCTCTTGATGGTGAGGAAGCTGGATTGAAACTCGGGACCGTTTTCTTCGTTCTGGCTGGTGATCTTGGTGACTCATTTCTCGGTGTCTCTAATTTCTTGAAAGCTCGTGATGGTGAAGCAGCTGGAGAGAATATGGGCTTTGTTTTCTTCATCCAGGCTGGTTCGGATTTCGCCGCGTTATTTTTTTGTGTCTCTGAGTAAACATTTCAATGCGTTCAGAATATTAGTCCTGTGCATTGCTAGTTTCACTAATGATAAGCATGTTAGAGCAGTTAAGGGAGTGTTTGCAAAAACTTCTACCTTTAGCGGAAAGTGATTTATTGTAGCAGAAGTAAAATATAACGAAGAATTATAAGTTAAAAATTAAATAAGGTAAACTAACCAGGATTTCTTTTCGTCTTCGTATCCTTCAGTTTCCTGATAACCGTAGGTTTTTTCTCGGAGTTTTCAGAATTGTCCGACTTCTGAACACTTTTAGCGGTCGGCTCAGCTTTTGTCTCCGTACTTGTAGAAGAAACTGAAGCAGTCTTCTGTACAGATTCTGCATTCTGCAGTATTTCCTTCTCTGGAATCTCAGCTAATATTGTAAGGCTAGCAGGCCGCGATAGTACTTTCGTCTCCGAAGACTCGGAGGAACTTGGTCTGTGGTCGACTATCGATCTTAACGACTGTTTTACCTCTAGAATCTCAGTGTTGTCTAATTTCTGCTCTATCACTTTGGTTAAGGCAGATTTAACATGTTCTTGAGGCCTAGGACTAGCTAGCTGACATTCTGCTACTTTGGATGCTATTACAACCCTATCTGGAACCTCCACTTTTATCTTCTGACTAGCTAAATGTTGATCGGTTTTCTTATCCGGGCCGGATTTTCGGCGATTTTAGATCCGTTACCATTATTTTTTTTCCTTTCCGGAGTTGCAGCAGCATAAAATCTCTTCCCTGGACTCTCGGAGCCAAACGACCGTTGATCAAATTGGTAAAGTTTCCGATCGCGGTATTTCAGATATGACCGACCTCATATCAACCGCGATGGCTGAGTTTCTGCTGTCGATGATTTCAGAACAAACCGAAGCGTCCGATCGCTTGGCGCTAGGAAAAGATCGTCCATGGCAGCTAATTGCTCGCCGTCAAACATTGATGCCGGGCGATGAATTGTTCCTTCGGTAGCTAAGTCCCATTTCTTACCACACACCTTTTCCTTCTCAACAATTGTGTAAGTAAACATCTGAAAAGGAATTTGAGATACAGGTGATAAAACCCCACTTCCTTCTCCTAGGAATTTTTTTAGATACCCTGCCTCCATATCACAATAGTCCACAAGTGGCGGTGGAGATTCCGGATCGCCATGGTTGGGATTTATTACAAGGTTTTTCTTAATGTATCGCAGTACCCGACATATAGACGAGAAAGTCGGGCGTTGGTCCGGATTCGTCTGCCAGCATTTTCGGGTCAGATTTTGAAGATATTTTGGGGAAGGGTATGAGAAAAGAGGTCTCTCCCAGCTCTTATATTTCGAACCATTTTTTCGCCTTGAAGATGGCCGTCTTCGAACGGGACCTTTCCCGTTAGAAGTTCAAAACAAAGCATTCCAAAGCTGTAAACATCAGCTTTCTCTGTGTAATTCGGACCGTTGGATTTATTACCAGGCTGCTGTAGCTCAGCAAGAACTTCTGGGGCTAACCAAATATTAACATCGACTTCGGGTTGTTTAGCACGCCTTGGCGAATAGCTCTTAATTGAGGTCATACCAAAACCTGTGACTTTAGCTTGAAACCCTCCTACAGAAGCATGTTTTGCTTTGAGAAGGATATTTGATGGATTTAAATCACCAAGATAGATTTTTTTGGAGTGTAAATATTCCATCCCTCTAGCAATCTGTAGCATAATGTCAACTGCAACCGGTATAGAAAACGGTAGTCGGTTCCTTTGTCCAGAATGCTCTTTTATGTAAGAACAAAGATCTTTACTCATAAGCTCCATAACAAGAAACCCCTCTTTTCTATCCTCATCATAAAATGCACAAAGGTATTGCAACACATTGGGATGGGAAAGTGAGAGCACAGAAGAAATATCAGCTTGTAGTGGACTAATATCCCCATAAAATGTCCTCAAAGCAAGATTTTCACCCAACCAATGAATTTCCTTAAGATGCCCTCCACCCGACGGATATCCCGACCCCAAACGACGTCTCACAAAATAATCGTTCGCCCCTACCAAGACGCTACTCGGAAAAAGCTTCCCTTTTACATCATTTAATTTCCTCAGCAATAGTTCCCCAAGCCTTTGTTCATTCTTTGGTGAATTTGCACCGGCTATCGTTTTTTTCTCTCCGATTTTCTCGACAAGCAACCATCTATCTTCCCTCCAAGCAGTCTCCAGACGACTGCATATTTCTCGCGGGACTAAATATTGCTTCCCGAATTTCCAAAGAAAAAGTTTAGGGTCGTCACACTCCGGATCGTACTTTTGCATGATGGCAATTCGCCTCTTCTGCATATCGTCCTGATCGACGCCTGAGATCTCGGCAGCCGTCTCAATGGCCTCAATCACGACAGGAAAACAACATAGCAAGTTATGGATATGTAATTCTACGCAGTCTCGGTTCATGTGGAGACTAATCGCTCGACCCCACCAATCTTTTACATCGATGCATTGTCTTATATAGAGATCGGCGTCTCTGAATATCCTTTGGAGCTCTTTCATTGGGAGCTCAAGAGCTCTCCATTTAGTATTTCTATCCTCAAGCCTCAAATTCTGTTTGATTTCTTCTGAAATCGTATCAAAGGCTAAAACCAACATATCGAAAAGCAAACAACATTGTCTTGGATTGATCGAAATCTCGTGTTTTAATACCATAAGGGCCTTCAAACCACCCAAAATCTCCCCAATTTGCCTGAATTGATCCATCCCAATTTTCAAAAAATGTGCCTCACCTGTTGTGAAATTGAATTTTCAGCTAAGCAAAAGAGAATTGCTTTCGAAACGCATAATTAATGTAAAACACATCACAGGATTCATAATGCACATAACATGTTTGATCTAATGCATAAACCAATACAAAAGAATCATGGTACAAAAATAAAAAATCACCTGCTCAATAGTTTCGTGAATCTCCAGCAAATTGTGGGTTTCTGGGCAGGAAGGGAAACTGCTGAAATTCTCAAGGGTTCATATGAACACTAAAGAAATTCAGCAGAACCCAATTTGGTACAGCCACAAAGAATCCTATCTGGGTTGAGAGTGGTGGAAGAAAAAATCCCTCAAGGATCAAAAAATGACAAGAACAAAGAGAAAAATATATATATATATATATATATATATATATATATGTAGTCTAATAAGAGGTTTCTTTGAACATGGACAACAATTCTTGTTGTCTATCTGTTACAAACCAAGAATCAGAAATCTGGATATTTCGTTGAAAAAATTGAACAGAGAAAAAAAAAACAATTTTGAAACTGCAATATCGAAAAAAAAGAATTTGCAGTATTTTCTTTTTTTTTCTTTATTCGTTTTTTCTTGTTGTTTTGGTTATCACCTGAAGAGCTTGGCTGATGCAGGTTCTCCTGGAATTCCAGAAGTTGTGGGTGTAGAAAATCTGGCGTGTCTTTTGTGGTCTCTCTTGTTTTTCCAGCGAACTATGTTCCCGCGAATTTCGTTTTCCTATCAGTTGCTGCTATTCTCTTGTCTGTTTTTTACGAGAAAGTAGGAACTTTTTACCACTGATTGGATACTCGAGTCAAAATTGGAGCTCTGTTTTGTCAAAATTGGTAGTGTGTAGCTTATCCATTCCGTTGATCTTTTTTTATTATTTTATTGTTTATTTAAAATAACGGGGAAGCCAGAGCCACTGTTCTTTGGGTGCACATGGATAAATCATTGACTTGATGCACGTAACAACCTACAAACCACACCACTGCTGCAAGCCCTGTCGCACAGCCCGACCAAATTGTGCAGATATGGAGAATTGAGTACTGCAACTCACCACGCTAGTTAGGTAATCCACACTGGGAAAGCTCTGTGCGATAGACATAGACGAAGGCAGCCCCCTGAAATTTTGAAAAATAATTAGGGGTAATTTGGTAATTTACTTTTTAAGCTTAAAAAATGCAAAAAAGAGGTAAAAATGGAACAAAGCTTTCGATTTCTTTATTTTTGTTGTCTCCTTCTCATTTGTGAATCTTGAAAAATACTTGAGTCTTGATCATTTTTTCTCCTTTCTCAAAATTTTGTACATTTTCTTTTACTCCACCATAATATTGAATATGAATTTTGGCATTATTCTCTTGTACCTCTATTAATCTCTTTTGGGATTATGTAATATTCATTATCAAATTCTCACTAAAGAATTCAACATTGATGATGGATTATTGAATGATTGTTTGGTACATACACTAAAAAATATGTATGATACCAATGAAGATATTATGCAACGAGTTCAAAATATGAGAATAGAAGATGAATGTTATGACATATTGATGTAACTGTATTATGTTATTTAGTTTCGAATATTAAGATGTAATTGAGGCAATACATTGACATTATCAAAATTAGTATTTATTTATAGATTTAATGTATCGTATTTTATTTTTATATTAATGTTAATTGAGCTCCCCTACACAAAATTTCTGGTTTCGTCATTGGCGATAGACTTAACCAAATTGTGCAGATGTGGAGGATCGAGTAGTGCATCTCACCACGACCGCCAGGTAAACCCCGCAGAGCAAGCTTTGTGCGACATGTTCGATCAAGTGGTGTAAATTTGGAGGATCGAGACGTTGTAGTAGGAATATGTAATAAAATAATTGCAAGATAATGATTATAATATTTTCATTTTGAAATCAAATATAATGCAACACTAAGAGTAGGGGTGGCCAAATGAAACTAAAATTGGGTTCCAAACTAAGGATGTCAACGGGCGGGGCGGGAGCGGGGATCAATCCCCATCCCCGCGTCCCGCGACGGCGGTAAAATCCTCGTCCCGTCCCTCACTGAGAAAATGGGGAAAAACTTCCCCCATCCCCATCCCCGGGATTCCCGTCCCCCGCTTTTATTATTAGTTTTTTTGTAAAAAACTGAAATATTTTTTAAAAAAACTGATTTTTAATATTTAAAAAATATATAAATTATATAAAGAAGACTAATAAAGCACTTATTATATAAAATAAATTAAAGATTTTTTGATTTATATATTTAATGTGGATATATTTATAATATATTATATATATTTAATATAATATATTATATATTTAATATCGATTCTCCGCGGGAACGGGGCGGGGAATATGATCCCCGTTTCCGCCAACGGGGAGAAAAAAATCCCCGTCCCCCGTCCCCACGGGGGGAATTTTCGGGGATTCCCCGCCCCATTCGGGGTAATTCCCCGCGGGGAATGGGGAATCCCTGCCCCACTACCATCTCTATTCCAAACTTAAACCGGAACAATTGACCGGAACTAAAATCGTGTAGGTCGGTTCTGGTTTCAGTTTCTTGATGTCAAAATCGTGGAACCGACGGTTTTAAAATTAAAATCGACGAATTTTTTTTTTCTTTTGGATAAAAGTATGCTAGAAAAATGTTAAATGTTTACTATAATATTTTTATATTCTCAACTGCATGAGACACATCTTAAACCAAATGTTGTAAGCGAGTTACATGAACTTTGATTCATCTATATCTCAAGAGGATACATAGGCAGTTTAGTATTATTATTAATATTAAGTCCAAAACTTAATATATTATGAATATTAAGTCCATGTCCTATTAGTTTTTTTCCTTTTCCACTTTTTTTGTAATTGAAATTGATAAGTTATTTTCTTAAAAAAATTAAAAAATTATCAAAAGAAAATGGTTCCGGTTAAACCGGAACCAGAACTGTGGAGGAATCATGTTCTAGTTTTTGAACCGGAATTGTGAGACAAAATGTTCCAGTTTCGATTTCTCATTTTGGATAAACCAGAACCAGCGATTTTTGAACTGGAACCGGCATTTAAGGAACTGTGGCCACCAGTTAGAGTAATTCCACGAGATCAACATGCTTTATTTTATGATAAGCTAATTAAAAGTAGGCCTTTTTTTTTGGAAAATGAAAGGAATGGTATATTAAAACATGGATTAAATCTATCCCGTCAAAAACTTATTATAAGAAATTTCCAATTTCACCAATCTTTCATGATTAGCCACAACCAGGTTCAAGGAAAGATTGATATCAATGAGAATATTTACCTTGATTCTCATGGAAATTGAGTAGAACACAAAAGACAAAACTCATATAAGACTGTCTTACAAGTACAATTTTATGAGATGGATCCTCCGTAACCCAACCCAAAAAATTAGTGGTATTTTCGTAAATATTAGACTAACATGCGGGTGTTATGATAATTAAAAATTATTTGAAAAATACATATCAAGTTTACTCTGAAAGTATATGTTTTCAAACTAATTATTTGGGGCTGTAGCGTTTTTTGTAATATTAGACAGTGACATTTTTGTAATATTAGGCAATGACATAGTATCACTTTAGAATCGAATTATCACTTTTTATTAAAAACATCAATTTTAATATGAAAAATATACGTTTTCAAAGTAACAAAACTGACATGATTTTGAGGAATATACTTTTCTCAAACGTGTATTCTTTCTGCAAATAAGTAATACTTTTCAGATAACGTGTAATAATTTTCAATTAAACATGAAATGCTTTTTCACTTAAATGTGTAATACTTTTCAATTTTTTTTTGTTTTGCTTAAACATCCCAATGTGGGATGGGGGATTAACATGTACGTAATACTTGTTAATTCATCATATAATACTTTCACTTAAACATGTAATATATATCAGTTCAACATGCAATATTTTCAGCGGTGTTTTCAGCTATCTTTTCTTTTTTCTCTTTTTTCCTCTTCATCTTTTTTATTTCCCTTCCTTTTTTTTTTCTTTTATTGTTTTTCTTCATCTTTTTGTATCATTTTCGTGGCAAAACCAAGACTTTGAAAGCATAGAACAAACTTTCAAATCTAAAACTTAAAATCTCTTTAAAATGTATTGCAGAATATACCCTATCTATTGAGAAGCAAAAGCAATACTTTTCCAATATGTGAGTGTTGCACAAAATATTTTAAATTAGCATTTGGCTTCCTTAGTTTAGTACAGTCGGGAGGGTGTGTAGGGACGGTAATAGGGCGGAAACCCGACTTTGTATTAAACCCGATGTAGGTCTAAACCGGGTCGAATTGGTCCCCATGCGGGTTATGGGTACATTTTTAAAATTCGTCAAGTCAAGTGGCGGCGAGTAACGGTCCATCGGACCGGACGGCCGGCCCCAACCCGTATAAGATTTATTATAATTAAAAATATATATTTAGTATTATCCACAAAGTAAGTCAACTAGGTTTTAGTGTTGACAAAACTTTCTCAATGGTGCAAGTAGTCTTCTGACTCTATTTCTATTCTATGGGTGGATTTGCTCAAATTTATCAAAGAAAAACTCATTGACTAGTGCCTTTAAATTATCTCCACAATATTTCATTGTCCAATTTTCAAATATTACTAATTTTTGTTCCTGCCCAATAGAATGTTGGAGACTTGGAGTACCTTGAAAAACCAGCCGCACAAGACTCAAGTCCATTTAATTACAAAAAAAACTCAGAGTTCTTTGAAAATTACAAAAAACCCATTGAGGTTTGATTCCGTCTTATATTTTTCCTGGTGATTTTCGAAAATATTTCATAAACACCCTCACATATACAAACATATTACGATTACCCCATTAAATTTAAGACAAAACGAAAGTCAAGGGTTTTTTTGTAATTTTGAAACATGAATTTTTTTTTGTAATAAACCCAAATAGCAGGGGTATATTTGTAATTATCCCTAATTTAAATGTGAAATCAAACAATTTTTTAGAGGCGGGTCCAACGAGTTAGACCCGTCGGGTCCCCAATCCAAGACGCCCCCAGGTCTTGGGTCCAAATTTTTCCATGCTGGCGGGTCTAGGTTGACCAAACCCGTCCCGACCTGCTACCATCCCTAAGCTAGGTGTGGACTGGCCTCACATTGTTTTCTGACTTGATCAACGCAGCATGTTATCTGCTCTTGCAAAGAACCATATGCATGCACAACGCTGATTAATAGACCTCAAAATTAACAAGTTTCAATTTTGGAATACAAGCCGGCATACAAACATGAAACATGCTTACGATCGATGTAACAATGCTAGTGGACATCCATCCATCTATTCAAATGACTATTGAATTATTTCAAAAAATGAGAAGGAATCTAACCAACCAAGGATGAGTGGATTGTTTGTCAAATGGATGTGCATTATGAGGAATTGATTCCAATTTTACAATATCTTATCCTTTTTCTTTTTTTTTCGTATATACGATGTATTAGGCGAACCACCTAAACCGGAACCATGTAGCTTACGTGGACTCCACGTAAGCAGTCGGTCAACAAACATACACATGTGCTTCCATCTATTGAGAGAATATATATGAAGGGGAAATGAAATATATCCAGCCACATCACAAATAACATCGTCCCCTCATAACGCCTCATCAAAAATGGGCACCGAATACAGAATAACATTTTAACACTCTTTTCATTAATAATGCAAAGGGGAATCATGGAAAAGGCTGCATTATTGACTTATTTTTGGAAACAAGTTCAAATCTTTTTAACCCAGGAAACAAGTAGAAAAATGTGTGTCAATCTAATTAAAACTGTGAGAATTCTGCTTTTGGAATCTGGCTTAATTGCAATTTTGGTCCTTTAAGTACAAGGGATCGGCATGTTCAGTCCTCTAAGTATCAACTACAGCAATTTTAGACTCACAAGTTTTGATTTTTATGCAATCTTGGTCCTATAAATCTAAAGAAGTGGCATATTTGGTCCAATAAGTATTCTATGTAGCAATTTCAGTCCCATAAATTTTTATTTTTGTGTCCCATATAATTTAATGCAATTTTGGTCCCAAGGATACTTCACTATTTCACCATTTTTGGACCAAAATTGCACAAACTTAGATAATGGGACCAAATTGCACAAAAATAAAAAACTTAAGGACTAAAATTGCTACATATGATACTTACATGATCAACTATGCCACCCCTTTACACTTAGGAGACCAAAATTGCTACACGTAATAATACTTACAGGACTAAATAGGCCACCCCTTATACTTACAGGACCAAAATTGCAATTAAAAACTGCAATATCAGCCATATCACAACATAAAAGAAAAGTTTTAGGTCCCACCAAACTAAACAAGTCCTAGTAGTATATAAAGGCCATATCATCCATATTTTCTAATTCACCAACTTCAAACAATACTACAACATCCCATATTCAGAAAGAATGAGCAGGGAAGGAGGAGACTGGATGTGTCCTGCATGTCAGCACCTCAACTTCAAGAAACGAGAGTCGTGCCAACGATGTCGGTGTCCCAAGTACGCTACAGGAGCAGATGTGTCCTCGTATTCGATACAAAAGACAGAAGGAATGATGGCCGGGGATTGGTATTGTGGCGCTATGAATTGCGGTTCTCACAACTATGCTAGCCGAAGTAGCTGCTATAGGTGTGGTGCATCAAAGGATTATTATGGTATGGGGCTGTTATCATGGCGTCCGCTGGTTACACGTACGACACCATTCCCGGTTGGAAAACTGGTGACTGGATTTGCAACACGCTAGGATGCGCCATGCACAATTATGCTAGTAGGATGGAATGCTTTAAATGCCACATGCCTAGATAGAAATTGCATTTTCCTTGTGATCATTTTTTTCAGTTTGAGGCAATCAATGGGGCTTGTTTTAGTGCTTTTTCAGAATGTTTTCTTTTTTTGAAAAAATGTGATAGGCACAGAGGCATCATAACACCCCTGTAAGTTGATGATTTTACATAAAGAACATAGCAATTTGGATAAAAAAAAATAGATGAAAATTATCTCTCATCATCATCATCATCATCAATCGCACCTTATCCCACTATGTGGGGTCGGTGGTGTGAAGTTTATAGTGTCGATTAATTGTCTAAAATTATCTCTGTTTTTTTTTTTAACTCTAAAAGAGTCGAAAATCTTTGATTAGTTTGTATTACAGAACTACTCCTATAAAGTGAACAAAATAAAAATTTTAGACAACAATATAATAACGTAAATACTTATGATGATGATGGTTTTGGAATTTCATCTCATTTCTCCTTCGTATGAAGGTTGCGTCGAGAAGGGCATCCGGCGTAAAATTTTGCCACTTTGCCTTTTGTGTGAATTTGTGGTGTTAACTAATTTTAGAAAATTAATTGATACTATAAACTTCACACCACCGACCCACATAGTGGGATAAAGGTGCATTGATGATGATTATGATGATGAACAATATAATAACGTAAATTTTATCTCAACCATATTGAAGAAAATGAGAAATAACATTCTAATGACATCTACACTCTAATAGAATAATAATTGGAGTGGTTTCTGTAGTAGGAATATGTAATAAAATAATTACGAGGATCATAATTCATAATTATGAATTTTTATTATGAATTCAAAGTAACACTAAGAGTAATTCCACTAGATCAACATGGTTTACATAATGATAAGCTAATTAAAAGGAATAATTTTATTTTTGGAAAAGGAAAGGAGTAGTATTTTAAAAAAATAGGGAGCATGTAAAACCTCAGGTATACCATGATAGTGTTGCAAAAACAGGAAATGCTTAATTCAACAACTAAGTAGGAGCATGTAAAAATAGGGTCAAAAGAGCTTCAGACCAACAAGATGTAATCAGGAAATGCATTCAAGTATGTAAAAACTTCAGGCTCCACAAATGATTCAATGCACATCCAACACAGAAACAAACAAAGCTATGCAAATCTTAGCTAACACAACATAAATACAAAAAAATACACCATGTCCAGAGCAAAATAAATATTGTTTATGCTCGCACAAACTCCTACGCTATTACACCGGAGGAGAATCATCCGCAGCCGCCCCTTCATCTGGCTGCTCATCACCGCAGCGCAGCTCCGTCGCATTCTCATCAGTACCCGTCAGCGGATTGGCCAAGGGAGCTAGCTCAGTAGGTACATCTACCCTACCTTCTAGCCTAGCTAGGCGAAGAGCAGCAGCAAATGCAGGCCTCCACCAAGCAAAGGTCACAGGCTCCTCGGGGTTGCCCTGCCAGGTGGAAGGAGTGGGGAAGTTGCTCCCAGCAGCCAGAATATCTAGGGAAAATTTTGATCGTGTTTGGAGCTTGGTTCGAGCCAAAACTCCAAACACCTCGGGTGCGATGACCCAGAGGGCAAGTCAAGCTCGAACTTGGAAACTTGCCCTCGAATAAAAATTTTGATCAAGTGTTGGAGCTCGGCTCGAGCCAAAACTCCAAACATCTCGGGTGCGACGACCCAAGGTCAAGCTCGAGAATCTTTACCCTTGAGAATAGAAATATATATAGAACATGGAAGGAAAATGATCAGTTCAGGATAGTTAAAAAAGAAAAAGAAGTGAAAATCTTGCATTAATAATATTTAGTACAGCGGGCCCAAATCGGAAATACTACAAAAAGATAACAAAACAAACAAGTTCACAAACTACGCTATTACAAGATAAAATTCTCAGACTCATAATCTTGAACTGAGAGATCGGTTTCGTTGGTAGCCAGGAGATCGGGATCTTTCACGAGGAGGGGCAGCTGAGTCTCTTTGGGCACGCCCGAGGTGGTGGCCTCCTCGGGGGAGGCTTCGAGGTCGGCCATCCAAGACTGATCATCCAGAGCCTCAACGAAAGCCTCTTCAGAGGAGAGATTAATTGTGTCAGCCACTTTGGAAAAATAAAAACCCTCGGGATCTTTGAGTAGTTTCAGAGGGCCATCTCGGTCAAATGTCTCGTGGATGCCTTTCTCCCGAAGTTGGAGTTCGGCTTGATCAAAAGCGAACTCATAGTATTGAACAACCCCTCCCGCCAAAACATCAACAAATTCCTCAGAACTAAGAAAGCATCTTTTTACTTTGTCCCGGATACGGCTGACCAGAGACCGACCTTCTTCAAATTTCAAGAAGTCGCGTCGGCCGATTTTAATGCCCTCCTCCCGGGCTTGTACTTGGACATCTTTGAGCTCGGCTTTTAGGTCAGCATTTTCCTTGTCCATTTCCTTGGCCTTCGCTTCTAAGTTGGCCACGGACCTCCTCAGACCTGTGAGCTCGTCCTTCTGTTCCCGAATAGTATCCAACAGCTTTGTCTCCTGAGTCTTCAACTTTGAATGATCCTTCTTAAGAGAGTTCAGCTTGTTCACGAGGGCAGGATCAGCAAATCCTGTCCGAGCCCGAGCTATGAGGGCAGATAATTTTACATGGGCCCGAGCTTGGTCCATGCAGAAGGAATTAACCAGCTCGGGACCGGATAATTTGTCTAAGGCCACGCGGTCGGGAGTTAGGCAATGACCTTGAATATACTGGGCTGCTAGGAGGTTGTCTTTATTCTTCAAAATAGAATTCCCAGTGAAGAATGTCTGATTTGGAGTATCAATTGGACTTCGGGGGAGAACATCAGAAGGAATTGAGCTTGGTCCGGTTTTGGATTTCTTGGAGACAGGAACGTCGGTGTCTGAACTGACCCTCTTAGAACTGACTGCAGCAGGTCTGCTGCTCAGATCGGTAAAATCGGCCAACACATCGGTTGCGGAAGACAACCGAGTTGTACGAAGGGATTGGGAACCTGCGGCGGGTAGGCCCACGATAGCCTCTCCCGATTGAGAGGAAGTAGTTGGGGCAACAGTGCTCAGTTTCTTACGAGCCTCTTCCTTTTTTGCCAATGCGTTGGCCAACATGGTATCTGCACGAGAAATAAAGTGTTAGTAAAATATGGATGATAAAATGATGTAAGCAAAAGTAGAAAATCATACCAATGTCCCTTTCTAAGGGAACAACCTTGGAGCTCACACCCGTGAAGCAAGGAAGGGATGATGAGCTTAGAAAGGTCATATTTGATGGTAGTGAATTTGTGAATAAGGTCCAGAAGTTTGGGAGAACGCTTCTTGGGGTCAGATTGGGTTGGCAAAGACTATATCCATTCATGAGGAAATGGCCAAGACTCATATAGAAAGATGAAAAAATACCGATCATTCCAAAACTTATTGGAGGTCGGATATTTGCCAAGAAAGTTAGACTCACTTTGGGCAGAGAGGTAAAATAGCCCCTTGGGAGTTAGGGATTTTACTTGAAAGAGAGGAAAAAAGTGGTCGGGAGATGGATCAACAGCCAGATATTTAGCTACTATCAAGAATCCAGACATGATTCTAAAAGAATTGGGAGCAAGTTGATTTAGGGGAACATTGTACATAACAAAGAGGTCGGTCATGAAAGAATGAATAGGGAATCTAAGTCCCCCATCTAGCTGACCTATGAAGAAGGTAAGGCAGCCAGAGGGAGGTTGGTACGGCTTATTTGTATAGGTCGGGAGTATTAATTTGAAATTGGAGGAAATGCGAGCATTCCTACGAAAGGGATTCAACTGTCATAGTTGTATGGGAGAAACTACGGTTCTCGTCGGGAGAAGCATTGTAGATCGGCATCCTAATTTCTATAGGAGAATGACTCCACTCTGAAGGAGAACCCAAGTCAGTAGCCTCGGGATCAGACAGCTCGGGAGTGTTCTCCCTAATCTAAGATAGACCTACTTCATCGGACCACCTCACTAGGACGGTTAAAAGAGGGTCCGAATGGGTTAAGGCAGAGGAGGTCACTACTTTTAAGAAAATAAATAAGGGAGAAAGAGGGATAAAATACGTAGCTAAGAGAAGAACGAAAAAAGGAGATGAAAGAAGAATAGGGCCGCCAGAGGAGTCGCTGAAAATTGCCTAAAGGTTGCTGGAAATCGCCTCGGGGGGAGAGAGAGAGGAGATTAGTAACGAGTGAAATGGTCCCCCCATGTTTGTCCCTTTTATAATGAGAAGAGATAAGAGGAATATGATCAAGGCCGTTAATTTGAATTCCATCCAACGATCTAAACGCGATCTCGGGAAGACGAAAAGACGTCTTGTCAGATGAAAGGGCAACGCCATGACTAGAATGAGCGGGAAACTTAAAGGGTAAAAAACCCTAGCGACAGGTCGGTCTTGGTAGGGTAAAAGCGACTATGCCTGACGTGTTTGAAACACTTCGGGACACAACTAAGGGGACCAATTGAGAAACCCTAATGACAGTTCGGTCTTAGTAAATTAGAAGAATTATGCCCGACTTGATTGGATCACCTCGGGACATAGTTGGGGGGACTGATTGATGGGAACCATTGTGGGACAACCTGTTAGAAATGATGCGCAAGCGGAATCTGGTAAGTGTGAGGGGTCAAAATCCTTATGAGACCAACATAATAAAGGGCACAAATGAGTTTGGGCCGATCTACAATGAGAGGACCGATGTCTGAAAGTATGAAGTACAGAGGGGCCGAGCTGGCTAAAAAGATGGTGGAAATGTATGAATCCCGATCCGTGAAGATCAGTCAAAGCCCAAAAAAATAGAATAGCAAGCCAATTGGACTTACGATCCAATTAGGCCGAGTTGTTAACCCAAAGGCTGGGCTTTGGCACCAATTTTGATTGTCAGAACCCTTGAGCCGAGCTAATAAGCCAGGAATGGGCTAACCTCTAGATGTGACTTTCTTGTGGATTTATGGGCCTCTATGATCCACTTTAGTGGGCCCGAACTAATGGATGAGTTGGGCCTTTATTGTGAACCAGGTTGGACATCTACCGAACTGATGAGCTTACAAGACTTGTGGCCCGCGAATAATGATAAGCCCAATCCAATAGAGGAATAAGCTACGGTTTTAGTCCAACTTGTCGGCAACGAAACCCTAATTGCCAACCTATAAATAACTCACAAAAAGGTATGCCTCAGGTTAGACTAGCTACACACACTTTTCATTCTATTCTATTTTCATACTTTAGAGTGATCCTGACTTGAGCGTCGGAGAAGATACGCCGGAAAACCCTTCCGACCCTTTTTCTAATGGTGTTTTTCCAGGCTTCAGGTCAGTCGCACATCGAAGTTTGGTTTTATTGGACACCCACAACTCAACCCGAGCTAAAAAAAATTAAAATTTTAACTAAGTAATTTTAGCTTGGCCAACGAAGTGATTGAAAGCTCAAATTCCTAGAAGGGTGGATACCCAGAGCTCAACTCGAGCTAAAAAAAATTGAAAATTTGACTACGTAATTTTAGCTTGGCCACCGAAGTGATTGAAAGCAAAAATTATCAAAGGGTGGATACCCTAAGCTCAGCTCGAGCTCAGAAAAATTGGAAATTTGCCAAAGTAATTTTAGCTTGATCACCGAAGTGATTGAAAGCTAAAATTATCAAAGGGTATCCACTGAGCTCAGCTTGAGCATAGAAAAATTGAAAATTTGACTAAGTAATTTTAGTTTAGTCACCGAAGTGATTGAAAGCTAAAATTCTTAGAAGGGTGGATACTCAAAGCTCAGCTCGAGCTAAGAAAAATTAAAAATTTGACTAAGTAATTTTAGCTTGGTCACCGAAGTGATTGAAAGCTAAAATTATCAAAGGGTGGATACCCTGAGCTCAGCTCAAGCTTAGAAAAATTGAAAGCTAAAATTACAAAAGAAAAGAAAAGTATAATAGAGTTCAGCAAACAGAGAAGTTTCATTTACAACATAAAAGATAAATGTACAAGAGGTGTATTAAAAAAAAAGATACATGGCTTAAGAAGTAGCTAAATCATCAACCCTGTAATCCTCGACGGTCAGAGGAATCTCGCCGAGGACCTCCTAGTCGGGATTTGCACCAGAATGAGGTACTACTTCAGAGCTCGGTGGCGCAACTGGGTCTGCGACTGGAGGTGGTGGAAGAGCTAATAAGAAAGCTCGATTTCCCTCCAATTGGCCAAGAACATACTGAAGGAAGTCCGAAGGGGAACATGTATTCACCCGACCAGCTTCTTCAGAAGGAGTGAAGCCAGTAGGGTCGGAGACAAACTTCAGAGCTTCATTTCTGTCGAACTTATCGTTAAAGCCCTTTGCTTGACCTTGGGCCTCGGCCTGATCGAAGGCAAGATGGAAATAATCTAAGGCCCCATCAGACAGGACATCTTGGAATTCATCAGAGCTCAAGAAGTTCTTCTTAGCCACTTCCCGAGCCTTCTGAACCATAGCACAACACTCTGAGGATTGAAGGAATCTTCGGTAGCCCACTTGAATACCCTTTTCCCGAGCTTCATCTATCCGCTTGGTATATTGGAGTTGCATCTTATTGAGTTCGGTCTTGAGGGTAGCATTGTCCTCCTCCAATTTCTTCATATTGACCTCGAAATTGGTAGTTGCAACCTTCATCTTCTCGATTATCGTAGTCATTTTAGCATCCTCGATCTCTCGAGCACAGCTACTTGTTTTCTCAAGTCATTTCGCTCATTCACCAGTTCGGGGTCCGCAAAACCGATGCGGCCCCGAGCAACAATCTCGGAAAGGCGAATCAAAGCCTATGAAAGAGAGAAAGAAGAGTTAAGAAATAAAACTTATCATGAGAATATTGGAAACATTAGATATAAAGGTCATTGTTATACAAACTTGACTCGATCGGTTCTCGATGAGCTTCTCGATGAGCCCGATGCCGGTGCTTGAAGAGATCGGCGCTCGCGAGTAGGGCATAGCCCTTGAAGAAACTGAGCAGCAACTCGGCCATCCGTGTTCTCCAGCACTGGAGATTGTAGGAAGAATGATTGGTTGGGAGTGGTGATGTCCCCCGAGCCTGAGCTCGAGCCGACCTTACACTTCTTTTGGGAAGTAGAGTCCAAGGGAGGAGAAAGGCGTTTCTTGGGCTGAGGTTGACTGCCGGGGTGAGAAAACTCTTTCACCACCTCTTGAGCAGAATACAGACAAGAAGTTTGGGGGGACTTGGGAGTTTGGCCATCTGAAGTAGGAAGAGCTACCACAGGAGCGGGAGGATTAGCAGGAGTAGAGGCCGAAGTGCTTCCAAGAACAGGAGCTCGGCTCATTGAAATATTCCTTTCCCTAGCGGCCTCTTTGTCAACTATTTTTCTTTGTATCGCGGTATCTGAAAAAGGAAAATAGAATTAATAGTAATACACATAGATAAAAGATTTAAGTAAAGCACAAAAATAAATACCGATAGCCTCGGGGAGCTCGGTAGGAATGTCTAAGATGAAAATGCCAATGTAAAGCAGGACATGATACAAGGTGAGAATTTCTTGTTCATTTAACCGATCTATGAGATCTTGATGCTCGGGACTACGCGTTTTAATGTTCACTTTCTTTTGAGGAGGAACTTCCTAGACCATTCGGAAGGGGAATGCCATGGTTCAGAGGAAGAGAGGAAGAAATATCTATCCTTCAAGAATTTACTGGAAGTGGGATATTTCCCGAGGAATTTAGCATCACCTTGGGATAATAGATAGAAAAGTCCTCGAGTTTGAGAAATTTTTATTTGAAAAAGAGAGTAAAAGAGCTAGGTTGTGGCAGTAATGTTCAAATTTAGGTTACCATGATAAACCCAACCATTAATCTAAAAGGAATTGGGAGACATTTGGTTCAGAGGAACTTGGTATACAATAGTGAGTTCGGCCATAAGATCATGAATAGGGAACTAAAGTCCACCATCAATCTGCCCCAAAAAGAAGGCTAGAAAACCTGGTGGAGGTCGGTTCGGCCTATCAGAACGACTTGGAAGAGCTAACCTATAGGAGGAAGGAATACCTATATTGGTATGAAGAAAATTAAGGTTGCGAGCAAATAAGACAGAGGGATTAAAGGGACTATTTTCAAAAAGGCTCAGGTTGTCTTCCCTTATTTCTATGTTAGAGTAGTGTTTATCAGAATCTGTATCTGATTCACCTAGAGGGTCAGAAGAGGCTTCTTCTGAACTTACAATTGAGGGATTGGCTTCAGGATGAGGGGGTACTTCGATGTCGTCAACCCACTCTTCATACCGAGCTACCTTGGGATCAGTTGGGGTGGAAGAAGAAGAATTATGCACAGGAATTACAAATGAAAAGAGAAAAACAACAATAAAACAGCGAGAAGAAAGGGACAAGAAAGGTACCTAGCGGAAGGAGGAGAGCTTAAATAAAGAGAATGAGAGAGTGGTACACCGGAATAACTGAAATCGGGGCCATCGGAGTATGGTTAGAAATCGCCCTCAGATCGCCGGAAATCGCCTCAAGAAAGAGAGAAAGAGGAAAAGTGATGAAAGGAGAAGGTTCCCTCTTATATATAGTGAAAGAGGGTCGGCCAGGATATGCACAAGCTTACTCTCAGTCGTTGATGGAAAGAAAATGGGTGGTTGAGATGAACCTTGGGAAGAGGAAGAGTTGTCCCATCAATAGGGTAATGATGAGGGTTTACGAAATTCGAGGAGGCCGGAATTTCAAAAGATAAGTGTGTTCGGCCTTCTGGAAATGCTAAGAGCTCAGTTTGGATTATTAGCTCGCCCTTCTGATATTTTAATAGATATGATTTGATGACAAATCTCTAACACACACCCTCGTAACAAACCTTAGATTCTCGTAACCGTTTTCGGGAATCACGAAAAACCTAGCTAATTATCCTATATACCTCTTCAGTAGGTATGGATTACATTATATGCTCTGCACAATTCTTATATATACATGCTTTTTACTCTCTTTCTGTGAGAAACTGACTTGAGCGTCGGAGGAGGTACACCAGAGAAAACATCTGACTCTTTTTCTAACCTTTGGTGTATATGTTTAGGTTGGTGTTGTGGCGAAACTCGACGGAGTTGGAGATTTTTTGTGGTCGAACTAAATGGAATGTTGCGAAGAAGAGAATGATCGAAGAGTTTGCTAGGAGAGATGTCAAGATGTGCCAGAACAAGGGTTGTTGCGCCGGAGAAGATGAAGTACAATATTTGCGAGTCAATCGTGTTTGAAGCCTTATAACAATGGTGGGCAATGGGAGGCGAAAGATCATTTTGATACTCAGTAATAGAAGATGAAGAAGTGGACATTAGCCAACTGTTGGATGGTAATTGAGATGTAGGGTTGGATCAAAGCCAAGAGTAATCTAAACATTGGCACGTAGATAGGTGGAAGACTGGGATGAGAGCTCGGTATGGCGGTAAAAAGGGCCATTTTGAAAATCTAAACAAAGGGGGGTAATGATGATGATGCAACTTCCGAGAGATGGATGGGACGGTTCCTGGTTCGAGTTTTAAGGCTTTTCCTACTCTATTGATCACCTCCTTGTTCGAGCAGAGTAAGGGGGCTAGTCGATATGGCCTTGACCATGATGGGTTAGCAAGCTCAGCCTATACGGTCATCAGGTCTGACTAGGTTGACATGGCTAGCATATGAAAGGGGTCCAGCTCGGTGTAAGTCAGGTCTGGCTTGGTTAACCTTAGCAGGCTCGGATATTACACGTGGCACATAAATCTAAGAGGTTTGGAAGGTGAATGTAGATTTATTGGATTAATGGGATAAACAAGAAAATTTGATGTATCTGCTCCTAAAATCTCGAGATATGGTTTATACAGATTAGGAGTCCGATTCCTACCAAGCTACAGGTTGCGTACCTATTCATATATTTTTCCAATTAATTCAATAAATACACTTATTCTTGTTGTTTTATAGCTTCACCTATATTCTTGGACAATCTAATCTGACTCAAGCGTCAAAGTGTCTACACCAGGACCTTTCCTGGTGCTTTGCAGGTGGTGTTCTTAAAGAAAGTAAGAGATCTTGGACATTAAGAAAGTTCTTGGTGGTCGATCCTATCAGGTACATCACTCGGTACGGATATTTGAAAAACCTCCACATAATCGTATCATAAATATTTTTGGGATGATCCGATTTAGGGAAAATAAAAAAATCAACAAATGATCCTAATATGCTCCTAATAGGTGGGAGCATTTGTAAGAAAACTTTGAAGTCCCAAAAATTCCTTTTTGATTCAGAATACATATATGCTGAAACTCAATTCATAAGACTCAGATCATAGCATTATCAAAACTATGAAATTCAACATGGAAAACCAAATTACAACTACAGAATGTGTTAAGCCTTACGACATACTAAACAACCCATAGCCACAATTATTTGTATATTACCTCTTTCCGCCAAACCTCTGCATCCCATTTCAGCAGCATGCTCGGCCTCCAACTTCTGTCGCCTTAGTTCCTCCACCGTCCGATCATTAATCTTCCGATTGTGAGCCTCAGCAGCCGTTAACTTGTGCGTCAACTGTTCCAGTGTCTGAGAAACCTCCTTGTGTTTTCCCCTTAGTTTCTCCTCCCAAACTTCATATTCCTTTAATTTTCTTTTCATTTCCTCTGTAATTTTATTATCTTCCAGTTTCTGCTGCTTCAATTTCTCAACCTCTTTGTCCGTTTCAGCTAACCTCCTCGCAAAACCATTAAGCTTCTCGTGACACACTTCCAGTGCCTGATTTTTCTCCACAAGCTCCATAATTAGGCGAGGGATTATCTGATTGTTTTCGTACATCATTTTAGTGTGTTCCACCGAAACGTCGCCGTTTCCCCCCTCTGTCATTATTCCTACATCACTGAACAAATCAGTTGTCAACCTTGCAATCTTTTCCTTCATTTCCTCATATTCTTTTTGACGTTTGATCAGTTTCTCCTCCAGATGATCCTTTTCAAGATGATTTTCCGTCCCCATTTTCACGATCCAAAATAGTTTTGCGTTCGGTACACTTGAAGAAATTGGGGGATGTTCATAAAAAAATTGCACACTAAACTAATGGAAATAAAAATATGATGCGAAGTACAACCGTCAATCGTCACTTCTGCATTTCTTCTTGGATTATTGGAAAGGGCTGGTGCAATTATGATACCAAGGTGAAATTGCCGCTGAAACCCTGAATAGTAAATTAGTTAAATCACTTGGAAAAATGATTTGACGTTCAAATACAGATGTCGCCATTAATGAAAGAATGCCGAAAGTTCAAATTAATTGGCCCACCAACCGTCCCAAATAAATTGATTTTATATTTAAATAATATATTATGTTAAAAAAATTTAAATACATCCGAACAACACTCACAATATTGAATATATAATCAAACACAATTTTAGGCCTTATATGGTTATGTTTATGGACCATTTCTAACTAAATCTTGAAAATTGAATTTTGAGAATTTATTAGTTTTAAATTAGTGTGAAATTTGAAATATGTTTGGATGAGTGAATGAAAAAAACGAGTTTTATGTAGGTTTGGAAATGAGATTGTGTTTGATTGAGTAGTATTGAAGTATTATTTTGTGTATATAATAATTTGAAAAGTTGATAGTAGTTGAATATTTTAATTGAATATATAATATTATTTGTGAGATTGTAGGCTAGTGGGTCCCATTATGTATAAATAACTAAAAAATAATAATATTTTAAGTTGATATAGTTGGTAATAGTGAGTCCCATATGTATAATTGGATGAAAAGATGAGAATAGTGATTGATGAGTGATGTAGGATAGTGTATAGGGTTGTGAATTGAAATTATATGTTTGAGATGTTGTTTTATGTGAAAAATAGAATGTGGAAATGATGATTTCCATTGGAAAATTTATAAACAAACACGTGATTTCAATTTTATGAATAGTTGGAAATTGAAAATAGGTTGTTGGAAACCTAAACAAACTAGGCCTTAATTATTTCCAAAAATTGTATAAAAATTTCTTTTCATACTATTAACAACATATATTTTTATTTCCACCCTAAACCAATAATTTTTGTTGGAATTATTGTTGCACTGGTAGTGTGGAAGGCATCTTAAGAAAGCATCTCCAGCGGTCCCAAAAATAGGAAATCTGCCAAAGTTGAGTGAAAAACTCACTCCAACATTCCTCCAAATGTTATGCTAAAAAGGAAGATGAACAGTGCACCGCTACGTCTAGCGGGTTGTTCGATGTTAAAATCTAAACCCCATTTATTTATTTTTGTTTTCTTGGTAGATTTATGTTTTTTATATTGATCAATTTTTTAAAATAAATTTAAAATTAGTTCCTAATTATCATTTTTTTTGTTATAAATTAACATTTTGTTGTTAATTTTTATATTTCTGTTGAATTATATATATAAAAAATGATTTTTTGATAAACAAAAATCAATTTATTATGAAATGTTAATTTTAAGTTCAAATTAGTTAATTTAATGCTAATGCAATTATATTTGTATTTACTTATATTACATAAACTAAATATTAAAGATAAAATAATATATACATATATATGCTAAATTATTAATAGATAAATATATTAATTCAATATAACAGAAAATACAAATGGAATGACAATTTAGAGTTGGCTGTTGAATCTTGAATTTCTTTAAGTTTTCCTTTAAAATAGTGTAAACACACACAAAAATACAGTTAACCATTAGAGATTCATTGGTTGGGTGAATATTTTGCTTTGAGGACAATTTTTTTTTTTTTTTGAGAGGACCATTGAGGACATTTTATATATGGTGATTTGTCCATTACAATCTGATATTTATTATGTTCTTTCACTTTCCCATACCAATGTGTTTGTCTGCCAACACTTCCTTTAGGAATAGAGCCATGGTTTATAATTTATTTTATATTACTTTGTATTTCTTGCCTCTTTTAAACTCAGCAATGCGCCATGTACCATGTTCATATACTCTGCCAAATTGCATCCTTTGATTAAAAAAAAAAAAAAACAGAACCAGCATGTCAACTCAAAGAAATTCATGAGTAACTCTTCTAAATGATAAAGAATGGTAATTTTATGAATTTTTAAATTGCTAAATTCGAATGGAAAAAGTATTTTGACTACAACTGTTAAAGAAGGAGACTTAGTGATGCGGTAGGCGTAAGAACAAAGAAAACGCACCACAAAGTAATCTCAAATATGAAATACATTAATAACGTAAATAAACTTTGGAAAAAGAATAATTTCAAAACTTAAAAATATTCAACCACCCTAAAAATAATAAATTAGCAAGTATTTATAGGATTAAAATCATACCACAATAAAACTCCTAATTTGACTAGAAAACTTAAAAGATATAAACTAATTAAAATCCTAAACCGTAAATCAATATCTAAAATATAAGATATTCTAAAATTTTAAAAGATAATAAACTAGATATTATCTCCATCATGCTTTCCGGTGGGACGATTCATCCTCGAATAAGAAGGGAGATCGCCAATAGGAAAATTATCAAACCATGGAGGGGCACGAGGAGGACTAATGAAAAAATAATATGAATGTAATCATGTATTTGGGTTGGATCAAAAATAAAAAATCCATGTTAATATCTAGAAAACCATGATCCGTTATCCGGTACCAATACCAATATAGTATGATATCCGACTCATAAAGTATATTTTCCATCAATGAATACACCAGCAAGAAGCTCCGCAGATTTTGTCAAGGAATGCAATAATGTATTTTTAGTGAATAATATTGTATCCTATGATGAGATATTAAAATTGTTGGAAGGGGGCGATACATCAACAATATCTTCAATTTCGGTGGAGGAAGAGAATATCTATTTTTCTCAACGAATCAACATTTCTTCATCGAAAATTGGGGGTCATCATAACCACCATATTCCCCCCATCGAAAATCGGTGGACTATCATAGTCACCATTCTTGTTAAATTCCGTAAGTTTTTCATAATCAATCTCCTGGAATGAGATCTTTATCTTACTCATCAAAAATTGGTGGTAAATTGGTGTCCATCATATCCACCATCTTAAATGTCACTTGAGAATAAAACATTCATGTCCGTGGAATAGGTTTCCAATGAGGTGAATTGAATGGGCATGATATCGCAGTAAACTCATAACCATCAAGAAATCATTTTTCAACAAGCCTCTTGATTTCTTGAAATTAGATGCGCCGACGATATGAAATTATTTGTCGATAAGTCGATCGCTAACAAATTTGTGTGGTGTCATGGGTTGTGAATTGGTCTGACAACATAGTTCGAGAACGTGAGACCAGTCTATGAATATCAACCGATGCGCAGGCGGAAGCTACGAATAAACGAATAACGAACAAAAGCAATACAAAATTTCGCGAAGAAACGTAAATTGCAAAAAAAAGACATAAATCTCAAAACTTAATAATATTCAACCACTTTGTAAAAATAATAAAATAACAAGTATTTATAGGATTAAAATCCTACCACAATAAAACTTCTAAGTTGACCAAGAAACTTAAAGATAAACTAAGTAAAATCCTAAATACACAAATCACTACTAAAATATAATATATTCTAAAATCTTAAAAGATAATAAACTAGATGGGATTGCATCATTGCTATACCTCAATGTCTCAAAGTGGTAAAATACTGCTTTTAAGCCTTCGGTAGATTTTGATGCCGACACTTTCTCGTATATAAGCGCATACGGCATACATGCAAAGTTCATCGTCCCTCTTGAACGCCAAAGATGTTGGCTCCAAACATCCATTTTCTAATTGGTGAATTATTATTAGCTTCAACTCCAAGCTTGCTTCTTTTCATTTCCGGGATTATGTGAGGAAACTCCGAGCGATCTATTCTGCTTCGTTTTTTGTCGATTTGAAGATGGACTACTAACAAATTTCTCACAAATTATTTCTGTTTCGCCAAATTTGTGCATAAATCAAAAACATAGGCATCTGAATTTTCACCAGGGTTTGTTTCATCGTCACAATCAATGATTTCAATGACATCTTTAGCACCTTGCAGATGAAGCGTTGTCTCAACGGAACACCATGTTTCATTCTCGCGGATCGCTCACCGCGTAAATTTTGAATCGAGTATGTGGACTGAATTTTGTTCATTCATAACTTGGTCAAAAGAGCTTCAAACCAACAAAATGAAAACAGGATTCAAGTGATTTTGAAAACCAAAAATGCAGATAATGGCAAGTAAAAACATATCATGTCCAAGTGATCTTTCTGTAAATGCTTAATTCAACAGCCAAGTAGTAGTACAAAATTGAGGACTTTCTAGAACAAAAACTGTAAGTTTGTAACACTTGGAGTAGTATTTGTAATTTTAAAAGATATAATTTAGACCTTTTCCTGTCATCTTCACCTGGCTCTCATGGCGGTGCCGCCTTGTACGACTATACATCGAATTTTGCACATCCCACATCTCCTATACAACAAGTTCGACCGTTCACGTCACAGGCGGGGAACTCCGCACGTCGCGTCGCACGACTCGGCAACTCTGCGGTTGCGGCGGTGGCTTCACGCTCGACGGAGATGACTGGTCATCTCTATTCAAACATCATCACAACTCGAGTTCACGTCACTGGGTTTCGATAAGAACACCCCAGCTCCGCCTCGTCAACTACGCACGCCGCCGCACCATGGCGGCGGAGAGCAGCGCCTTTCTTGAGTTTTGGGATTCCGGCGAACTTTGTCCCTTCCAAGCACCGCTCTGGTTTATCCTCTTCATTTTTTCCACATGCGAGGCTTTGTCCCTTAAGAAGTCTATTTGCATCCCATGCATGTCGCCCTTCATCTGCTTTGCTTGGCAAATAAATCATGGGGGCCCGCCCCGCAACATACAAATTGTTAGGCGTCCTTATGCCCCCCATGGTGCCAAATTCCATGGGGGTGCCGGCCACTCCATGTGTTCTCATGAGGGGTCGACAATCGTTATGCCATCCAGGATGTCCTCCCGGGGAGTGATAACCCCAGGCCACGATCTCCACCCTCGGGCATTCCTCCTGCATGCCCTTCCACCGATGCTCCTCAATCAAGTTGGATGCTCCCACCATGGGCCTCTCCCGTACATCGAACCCCGACAATCGGCTCATAACATTGGTCCTCAAGTTCACCAGGTTAATTCCTTTTCCATGGTGGTTTCGGAAAATCCCCATCCTTCGAATCCTACTTTTCCACAGGCCCTAGGTAATATTGCCTCATTTACCCATATGGTTTTTACGGTAAAACGCATGATATCCCTAAACATGTCGGGGAAAGGAATTATTATTCATTCTTACTATCGACGAAAATGTTTACCAACAACACCTTGTTGAATTTTCGTATTCCTTGATCGGACGGGTTATTTTGGGCAAAGGTAATAAGACATGGGCTACTATGCTTTTGCAAAAAAGGCTTTCCAAGCTATGGGTTATTAAGAATGACTGAAACTAATTCTCTTGGGCAAGTGATATTTTTGTGTGAAATTGTTTAATGCGCAGGACCGTGTTCGTGCTCAACTACGCACCACTGGGGCGCTTAACCCGGTACTATTCGACTCTCTCCATGGGTCCCGGACTTCAATCCTTTTAAGGTGCAAACTTCGGTGATTAGCGTTTGGGTTCGCATTTTCAAGCTCGGTTTGGAATCTGGGACCCCATAACATCCTCGGGATTGCCAATGCTATTGGAAATACATTATTAAATCGATCGGCGTTCTTTGGATGGTTCATTAGGGACATTTCGTTCGGTCTTGGTTGATATCGATCTTGCTAAGCCGTTGGAGGAACACATTATGGTGGAAAAGAGTGGGACAATGTTCTTTTGTATCGATCGATTCGAAACTCCCGAATTTTGTTCAAGGTGTAGTGTTACGGACACTCGATGGCTTCTTGTCGTCTAAACAATGCGGGAAATCCGGACATGGAAAGCGCGTATCTCCACGGCCGGGGCGTTAGGGGGACCGCAACACGTAAGAATTCCGCTCAAAGAGGGCGTTCCAGGGTTCGCAAAGTTTACCATCCTGCGTGCAGCGGGACAAAGGCAAGCTTGATGACTGAATGGGAAATGAGGGTCATCAAGGTCGTTAAGGAGGAGTGAACCTTCTTCTTCACGTATTCACACTAAGAATTCTTTTGATGTTCGGTCTTGATTCGAGATGATGTGGCATGTGATAATACGAATTTGGAGCAAAAATCTAATAATGAGAATCGGATTATGGCTTTAATATAATACTAGCAACTCGCATGAGCCATGGTTCCTTATCAACCGCAGACAACAAATTTGGATGAACATGGACAAAGCAATTTGCAACGTGGAATGAAAAAATAGTTTCAAATAACCTTCCTTGTAATGATTATGTCCTTAGCTTCAATGATCCTCCCCGAGGGTTCAAGGTATGGCGTTCTTTGCCGAAACGTTGGTCGAGATATGGCGGATGAAGACGATCAAGATGATGCGGACAAATTGGAAGCTTCAAAGACCAAGTTAGGCGACTCTTCAATCAAGCTCCGATTGTCATTCACTCAGTGATTCCTCGAAGCTATGAACGCTATGACAATTGTGGGTGGAGGATCCTGGGCCGATATTCCACAAAGATACATCGGACCATCGGGAGGATACTCAAGACGTGCAACACAAACACATGCCAATGTCCTTCCGAAAATCCTCTAGAAATAAACGTCCATCATTTCGATTGAGATTTTAAGTTATTTCTGTTGTTTAACTTTTATGGGGTACTCTTTTTTTCTATCAAAGGTTTTTCCCAATGGGTTTTACTGTGATATGTTTTAACGAGACCCTTTTTTAAAGCTAACTGCTTGGCTTGTAAGCGTAGATTTATATTTCCTTTTTTTAATAATATTTTGCATTTATTCAAAAAGAACAAAAAACTGTAACATTTTCTTAGAGAAAAATATTACCATGGTTAGTAGCGACCAACTTATTCTTTATATGAGCTAGTCTTACATCCAGGGACCGCCTAACGGATCTAGATCCGTTAGACGGGTCAAATATCCCCAAGACACCCGGATCCGCGAAAACCCGATCCACCCAAAAAAGCAAAACTCCATTATTAATTTCCCGTTTCTTCCACAGATTCACCGTAAAATTTTCCATCTTTTCATCTACAAACTCACCATGCTCCCTCTAACTATTATATAATCAAATTAATCCAGGACCCATTGCAACCCAGACCCACGATTTGGAGTAAATCAAATTTGTTTTTGTTCACCATATTTCCATGTCAGAGGTTCACAGACTCCAGGTTTTCATTTTGATATTTATCTTAATTTTTCTTTTTCTTAAGTTGAAATAGAATTGGAATCTATGAACTCAAGTTCATAAAAACTCGGTACAAGAGTGATTTGCTTTCATTCTTTGCTGCACAGTATAATTTAAAGTATAATGGAATCAGTTATGGAATATTGTATTTAAGTTGAAGGTATAGGTGCTGAATTGCTGTGGAAATTATAGGTAGAGGAAGAAATGTTGATGCGCAAGTATTATGAGTTTATGGCAGCTGAAGGTTCAACTGAAAAGATTCTTTGAAGACGAAACGCTAAATGATACAAGTATTAGTACCAATAATACTTTTATGGAGAAATACTAATACATTTTATAAGTAAAACTAATACTTTGCGGGAAAGACTACGAAAATACTCTCTAGAAATTACAAATACTTTTTCTAAAACTACTAATACTTTTCCGAGGATAGCTAATACATTTCGGAGAGAAAATTTAATTATATTCATGAGAAATACTAAAAAGTTCTTCGGAACTACTAATACATTTCGAAAAACTACTAATACTTTTTAGAAGGATAGCTAATACATTTCGAAGAACTGTTAATACATTTCTAGAAAAATTTAATTATATTCGAGGAACTACTAATACTTTTTCGGTGGAACTACTAATACTTTTTGAGGGATCACGATACATTTGGGAGTATATTCATGAGAAATACTAAAAACTCTTCAGGACTACTAATACATTTTAGAAATCGCTAATACTTTTTGAAGGGTGGCTAATACTTTTCGGGAGGATTGTTAATAGATTTTATAATTAAAAGAGACAAATTTGTAGAAAAGTATTACACGTTGCATAATGTATTAGATGTATTAAAAACATGTATTAGACTTTACAACTTCATAGTAATTCTCTTTTTATAATTAAAAGGACAATTTCGTGGTAAAAGATGTTTCGACTAATACTTTTCCTCGGTGCCATGCTCAGCCTCCATTTTTTTGCCGCCTCAACTCTTCCATGGCCCGATTGGCTTCTAATTTTTCCCGCCTAATTTTCTCCATTGTTTCATCAGATTCTGATAGTTTGGCACTCATTTCCTCTATAGTTCGATTATCTTTCCATTTAAAGTGCTTCAATTTATCAACCTCTTTTCCATTTCTGCCACATCCCTCTCAAAACCCTTTAGCCTATCGTGACACACTCCCAAAATCTGATCCTTTTCCAGGATGAGATTTTTAAACTCTCTCAGCTTGTTATTTAGGTCAGCTACGATCTGATTTTTTTTGGTATCTGGTTTTATTGAGTTCCAGAGAAACATCACCATATGCATCCTCTGGTTTTGTTCTTATAACACCATTGTCAAACACTCTATCAGCAGTCAACCTTGCGATATTTTTCTTCAGTTCCTCACATTCTTTTTCACTATTATTCAGCTTCTCCTCGAGTTTCAAGTTTTCAAGCACGGCTAGGTCGTGTGTTCTCTTTAATAATGCATCACGGCCACTTTCAAGATGATTTTCCATCTCTATTTTGACGTTCTTCTTTTCAAGTTCCATTATATAAAGATGATGATAATGAAGTTCAAGGGAAACGAAATAAGTGGAAAAATAGTTTCTTTCTGAAAAGTATATATGTACAAATAAAAATGGAGATTTGCTTTCTCGTTTTTGTTTACGAACGGGCCGAAAAATGTTGCCTTGTTTGGGTGGAGCAGCAGGGATGTTGAAATGGAGAATATGCAGAATAGCAGTATGTCTGTGTGGAATAGGTGTGTGTATGTATGTATATTCAGAATGTGCCATTACCATGTGTATCAGTGGGCCCACAAGCGTGAGTACGGAAATGCTGTTTTCCTGAAATATCGTGGGGAATATGTAAACCAAAATTGTGGAATAATTACAAGAAACTCAACAATTATATCGTTTTTTTCAGGGTAATAGACCAAATTGGCCACTTGCTTATTTAAAATAAAAAATAAACATATATATTTTTTTTTCCGTATAGAACTTTTATTGATAACTCAAACTTTAGATTACAACCTTTTTCAATTGGCAAAATAACCTACTTGTACTAACAATTGTCAAGGAGTGATGCAAACAAACTCGAACACTCCCACCCGAGTAGACTAAGCCACTCCTAAGGAGACTAGCCAAACTATGCAAAACACACAACATCGACAAACAACCATCACGCATCGCAAACGCATAAACTAACCCGCATACGAATTTTGCCCCTTGTCCTAAGAAAAAAAACAACAACAAAGATACAAGGGAAAAAAATGAACACAACCAAACTACCTAAAACTCAAACTAACTAGAAAGAAAAAATCAAGACAAGACAAAAAGATATGATAATGAAAACAAAACCACAAAAAAGTGGGAAAAACAAGGAAATAAGCTGAAAAATAAACAAACATAATATGAAAATCAGCCTCCCTCCTCCAAATGACTCTTCTTGCGCCGACTCACCCCCAATCAGTTTGCCGCATTGCCGCATCGTTCACACCGCCCACCCCTTTGACATAACCAAAACTTCCCATTGGAAAAAAATCACACATCACCGCCACCACGCTTTCGAATCCAAGCACCACTAAAGTAGCAAGTCCAAGAAAAACCCGACATCACCACCTTGAGTCGAAAAAGTTGCGAAAATAAGGATCCGGAGTAGATCTATCCGCGAGCCAATGAGGGGGGAAGGAGGGAGACTAACGACAACGATCACTTGGTCTCGAGCAAGACCGAGAAGGGAAGGGGGAGCGGAGGCGAGAGAATAGGAGAGACAAAGAGAGAAAAAGGGGTTTGTAAGTTGTAGGTTTTTTAAATAAACATATTTCTCGAAAACATGTTTTTGGCCATTTTGACTAAAAACTGACTGTCATACTCATATCCTTTTTATATTCTTCTATGAGATATTTGGCCATTTTCAAAAAATCAACGAGGTACATTTGTTAGTAGTCTTGATCCCGAGAGATGATTCTCGGTCTGAGAAATGTACCGGCTCCGAGAAATGAAGAATAGAGCAAAATGGATAATTGAACTCATAAATGTCTAAAAACATGATTAAAAATATTTTTTTTTTATCTAATTTACATTGAAAATAATATATTTTCCTCCAAAATGCCACATAATATGCCCTATCAACAAAAACAATGCATACTTTAAAGCCAAAAGAAAAGCAAAAAGAAAAAAAAAAAATACACATAGGATTGCAACTTGCAATAGCGGGTGATCCGATTTTTGTCGAGTTAGTGGACTTACTACAAATAAACTTAAGAAAGTGGACTAAATATCTAAAGAAGTCCACTTAGTAGACTAAAAAATATTTTTGCCGGCTATGTAATACCATAGTCAGCTTGTTTATATACAAGATTATATTATGTTGCAAGAAGTGTTAAATAGCCAAACAATTTCATAAAAGCTACAGAATTATCAATTTAGGTCATTCGTGGGATTTATACAAGATATCACGACGATTTCTCTTAAACCTTTTAATTGCTAAGAAGCAATTTTTAAGATCTTTCAGTACATGTATGAGAAATTAAAAAATCACATTCACATTTTGCAAGAAGGTAGTGGCATTAAGCATCAGTATAAAGAGTTTCCCACTCTCTGATCTCTTGAATATTACTTAATAAGACACCAAAACAAAAAAAAAAAAAAAAAAAAAAAATCCACTTTTGACATGCTCTATAAACTAGCAATATCATTCATTTTAACTAGAAGCACATCACCATTGCTAAGTCTTTTAAGATATCCAAGAGTAGTAGTTAACAGGTAACAAAAGCCACTAAATTCTGCAAAAGCTGGTCCATAAGATGTTAGCCTACCTGTAAATATCTACAGCAATACCAGTAACAGCAAACTAGAGAAAGAGATGGAGAGAGCGGTTATCTTGATCCGACGAAGGGACCCTCGCCATTGCAATAAAATACGAAGTGTATTCTATTGCAAGGCTTCGACATTGGTTGAGAACATCGGGGTCATGTTGTTTAACTTCAGCAACGGCTTTTCTTAGCCTAAGCTCGGGATCCCCATCATTCAGATACTCTGCCAAATCACATCCCCTGAATATTTTGACAATATTAACGGTTAAAGGAGACAAACTGAAATATATAAAGAAAAGGGATTGCAGCCTTGCTAGAATGCCATACCCCATTGTCTCAAAGTGGGAAAATTCTCCACTTGTTGTAGATTTTGGTGCAGACATTTGATTTCTATAAAGTGCACACACAGCATGCATACAAAGTTCATCATCCTCTTCGAATGCCTTCAACATGTCGGCTCCAAATATACATGTTTCGTGTAGTTTATCACTTTGAAGGTTCTCCGTAGAATTATTATCTTCAATCCTTCCAAGCTTGCTTCTTTTCCTTTTCGGGATTTTGAGAGAAAACTCCGAGCAGTCTATTCCTATTTGTTTATCTTTCTGTTTAGAAGATGAATTGCTGAAAAAATTCTCATAAATTATTTCTGTTTCACCCAAATTTGTGTATAAACCTGAGACATAGGCATTTCCACCAGTGTTTGTTTCGTCATCACAATCGATGATATCTATAGGAACTGCAGATGCAGGTGTCGTCTCACGAGGACACCTAGTATCAGTCGCTAACTGCTTATGTGGACCTGAATCATGGTGCAATTATAACTTGGTCAAAAGAGCTTTTGGGACAAGAAAATGAAAACAGGAAATGCATTCGAGCATGTAAAACCTTTAGGCTTCATTTGAATTGAAGGATTTGTATTTGAGGGGAGGATTTATGGAGAGTACTTCAAATGATCCAATCTAAAATGGACTTGAAATCAACCACAGTGACTAAAAAAATAATTCAAAATAGGAGCTAATGGTTTTAAATCCATTGAATTATCAGATTATCTAAACATGTTCAATGTATTTATTATTATGAATTTGAAATCCTTAGTTTCAAATCCTTCCATCCAAATGCAACCTTAAGAAAAGCTCAGGATTCACAAATGATCCAATGCACGTCCAACACAGAACAATCACCAAGTTGCAGCAACTATTACAAATGGTAAAAAATCTTAAAGAAGACCTGATTTAAAATAAGCCTTTGAAGTTTTAAATTCTAATGATAAAAGTACATCCCAGTACTAACCAAATTCAGATGATAGGAAAACAGAATAGAAAATAAGGGTTCGACAATGGAGAGTTCTACAATCAAGATATCCATCTACAAATGCGTCAAATATTCCGAATGTGGTTGAGTATAGTGGAAAATGAAATGAAATAGGTATGTAAATTACTAATGAATATCTTTTACAAGATTTTCCTTCATGTTTTTCGTGAAAACCAAATGACACAAAATTCCATTCATGGAAACAATATCAGAAGGAAAACCAGAAACAAAATTAAGTAGTTTTCTAATCAGCTAACAAGCTCAAACAAACAGAAAGAAAGCATACAATCCGGAAAACTCATCCACAATGCTTCACACGTGTGGATGGAAATCATACTAGACTCCAACCATCATGGTATGTTCAAATTATGTTTTTAGAAAAAAATATATCGAACTCTTTGTTCACATCGAGAAGCAAAAATAGATAAAGGATGGTTGCCGTTGAAATCAAGTTTTCCATATAAGGTTTAAACTGGTAATTAGAGCAAGGTTCTTGAAAACTTAATATTGAGCAAAAAAAAATGTCCTAGTGATCTTGTGCAAATGACTAAATCGACAGCCAAGTAGGCCTACAAATTAATGTCTTTTCTAGAATAAAAATTGTAGAAAATTTAACGAAATCAATCACCAAAACAGTACAGAGATACTATGAAAATGAGCTTAATAGTGAGCACTTGCAAGGAAACTATAGTTACAATTATTTTTCACTACCTTTTTCCGCAAACCACGACATCTCCTTTCAAAAGAAGTACAAGTGGACCGCATCCCTGGCGATTCAATGATAGTCTCCGCACCACGCTTAGTGCCATTTCCCAAACTTGGTCTCAAATCCTCGCCCCCCTCGGTAGCAACAAACTTATTCTTCAGAATCACAAGATCATCCACTTTCATCCTTAATGAATTGGCAAGTTCCTCTGCCATTGGCACCAAATTTTCAAACCCCTTCCTGTGCATTTCAGCAGCCTTATAAACCGTCACGTTTTGGTGCCTCAACTCCACCACAGTCCGAGAAGCCTCCAAATTTTTCCGTTTTAGTTCCTCAACATACAGAATGGATTCCTTTTCTTTGCGCCTCATTTCCTCAATGGCACGATCAGACGCCTTTTTATGTACTTCGTAAACCAATAGCTGCCGCCTTAACTCCTCCACAGTCTTAGAAGCCTCCAAATTTCGGCGCCTTAGTTCCTCCACAGTCTGATCAGATTCCAATTTTTTCTGCCTAATTTTCTTCATGTTTTCATCTGTCCTCATTAATTGCATCTCAGCAGCCATTATCTTGTGCCTCAACTGTTCCAGAATCTGAGAAGCCTCCTGTTTTTTCCCCTTAATATCTCCTCCATCCGTTCGATTCCTCTAGTTTTCCCTGCATTTCCTCTAGAATTCGATTATCTTTCCATTTCTGTTGCTGCAATTCCTCAACCTCTTTGTCCATTTCTACCAGCTTCATCTCAAAACCCTTAAGCTTCTCCTTTAGATCAATAATTATCTGATTTTTTTCATATACAATTTTTGTGTGTTCCACACAAACCTCAGCATATCCCTCCTCTATTTTTACTCCTACATTATTGGACAATCTATTTTCCTTCAGTTTCTCACATGATTTTTGAGCTTCTATAAGTTTCTCCTCAAATGTCAGTTTGTCAAACGTGGATAAGCCCATTATTCTCTCCAATGCATCAACACCCCTTTCCAACTCAATTTTAACCTTCTTCTTCTCACGGTCCATTATTATATTCTGACCAAAACAAACCCACCTTGTAAAAATTGTATAATATGATGGGTAATAAACTCTACGTGTAAAAACAAGAATTTCCAGTTAAGTTTCCTACTGATGGCAGGTCCTCATGCTACAGAAAACAATACCAGAAATGAAATTCAAAAAACAAAAAAGAAAATGTTGTACCTTTTAGCATCACCTGCTGAAATGAAAATCTCGATGAACTCCCAAAAATGCCGTGGGTTTAACACTTTCTTCCTAATGTTCCAGAGGATGAAAAGAAAGAAAAAAAGAAAAATAGAAAGACGAAGATGATGATGATGATGATGATGATGATGATGGAGTTCAAGCTGGGAAATGGAATAAAGAAAAGAGATGAGGGGGAAAAATAGTTTCTTTCCGGAAAATACGTTAGAATGGGTCCAAAAAAATGATCTTTGTTTTGTCTTGTTTGGGTGGAGGAATGTTGAAGTGGAAGATTTTGGGTTTTGAAAGGTGGGTGTTTTTGGAGAATCTGCAGAATAACAAGTATGTGTGAAAAGATGTGTGTTTGGCCGAGTGTCCGAATGTGTTTATTCAAGCAATTCTTGAAATGGGAGCACAATATATTAATATGTTGGGATGTTTTTTTTTTTTTTTTTTTGAGTGTACGTCCTCTACAAGAAGTTTTCTTGTACTGTTCCTTGTGATCATTAATTTGCAATATCTTTTTAATTTCCAATATGGGAAAATGAATTTTCAAATTTTATTTATTTTTGTATGAATTGAAAATATGTTTGGTTTGTGTGAAACAAAAACATGTTTGGTCATAGTTTTTTGAATGTATTTTGGACATATGTTTACGTAATTTTAGTGTATTTTCACATATATTTGCGTGATTATAAAGAAAAATTGTTTGGTTGTGTTTCAAAAGAAAATTTCCATAAAAAAGTGAAAACTTGAAATGTCTTCATTTCTCTGAGAATTTTCTAAATAAACACGTATCTTTTCATTTTCCCTAATAGTTGGAAAGTGGAAAACTAATATTGAAAATACAATCATACAAGACGAATGGGGCTCTGTTTTAGTGCTTTTTTAGAATGTTTCTTTTCCGTAGGCAGAGGCATCATAACACCTTTAAGCTTAGAAAAGAAGAGAGCAATTTACATGAAAACTTTTAATGTAGGTGGGATGATTTGTCTTGTTTGATAAAAAAAAGGATGAACCCCATCCCCGGGCCCTCATTCGCCTTCGCCCCTGAAACCGTGGAGAGGATGTGAAGCGCGGGTTATGCCTCAATTAGTCGGTCCTTAGGTCTGCCGCTGAAGACGAGTCACCACACGAAGTTTTCCTCCACCCCTCGTAAATCGTTACTGGAGGGATTCGAACAACCACACTGTGGGTGCCAAGTAAGACATCACGTCACCCAAATACTTTACTAATTGAGCTATGCCCCCTGGGCATTTGTCTTGTTTGATGGTTTTACATAAAGAACCAAGCAATTTGGATAGAGAGAAAAAATGAATAAGGCTGCTATTGGATTTGATTTCGTTCCATTTATTTTTATTTTTAAAGTAATTATTGGTGAAATTTTGTTTTTGAAAAATAGTGATTTTTTTAGAGTGTAATTAAATGTAAGATGAAAATGTGATATAGTTGATGTGGTGATTTTATTAGTAAAATAGTAATTGGATGAGATCGATGACTTAAAAATTAAGAGAGTTGTGTAATGTATTGTGTAATGAAGACGGTTGAATAGTTGATAGTGATGTTAACTTTAGTAAAATAACAAATGATGTGATTGATAATTGGAAAAATAAAAACGAGTGAATAATTATTTTTTTGAATTTTTTTATAACCAATCAGGAAAATCCTTGATTAGTTTGTGTTACAGAATTGCTCTTATAGAGTGAACAATTTATTCTTTTAAACAAATGATATAATAACGTAAATTTTACCTCAATCATATTAAAAATTGAAGAAAATGAGAAATAAAATTCAAAGGAAATAGTCACTCTAATAAAATAATAATTGGGGTTGTTTCTGTAGCAGGAATATGTAATAAAAATGGGATAATTACCAAAACACCCTTGAGGTTTCGGATAATTGAAAAAACACAAAGATATTTTAAAATTACAAAAAAACCCCTCACGTTTGATTATATGTTAAATTTAAGGGAGTAATTATAATATTTCTACAAATATCAAGGAGTTTTTGAAATACTTTTGGTTTATGCATGAAGGAGAAAGTATAAGACGAAATTAAATCTCTATGGATTTTTTGTAATTTTCAAAAACCTCTCAGTTTTTTTTATTAACCCGAACCTTGAGGGCTTTTTGTAATTCTCTAAAAAAAGGGGTTAATTAAAAAAGGTACCCTCAAGTTTTGAAGTAATTGAAAAAAACATCTAAGTTTCAAAATTATAAAAAGTAACCATGAGGTTTGAGGGTTTGCGGTAAAACTAACAGAATTTATGTAAAGTCGATAATACCCGGGACGAACTTTCAAATAAATATTGAAGAAATAAAAAAACCAACAAGAAAATCTACACGTATCTAGTTTGGAAATTTATAATTTTCGGATCTCTTATATAATTTATGGAAAACCAAATGGGTGGAAATTATTTCTTGTTCGTAACTAGAGGGAAGTATTTTAAGAATTCAGGGACGATTTTTAATATTTTTTTGCTGTCTGTAGTCCATAGTCGAGATGTCTATAAACTTTTCCAGTTTTTCTTTTCTGGCGAAACATCAATCTCAGAGATATGGCTTCTCCCAGGATAGGGATTGTGTTTGTTATCCAAATTTTAGTTTTCTTTTTTACTGATTATAGATATGCTTAAGATAGTTGGTGTCCTTAAATAATTTAAATTGATATATGCAAAGTTTATAGAAAAATTCATGGGAATATTGTAGTTTATGTGAAACTAAAATATGTTTCTGTAAGTTCTAACAATTAACAGAGATTTTCTCTAATGTTTTCTGAAAAGACAAATGACAATTTTGTCTCCTTGTAATCTGTAAACAATATTGCAGATATATTTTTGGATTTTAGGTCAATTTTTAATGACGTCAACAAATTCTCATTAGGTTAACTAACGATTGGAGTAAAATGTTCGATAGAATTAACCTCAAAGGAGCTTTTTGTAATTTTATAACTTGATTTTTTCAGTAATTAATTCAAATTTCAACGATATTTTTGGTAATTAACCGTAAAAGTAATTGCAAGAATCAAAATTATGACATTTTATTATGAATTCAAATTTTATAGTAATACTAATACATCAACATCCTTTATTCAAGAAAAGATGGCAATCAATGAGAAAAGTTACCTTCGTTCCGATCGGGGGCGATGCTACCCACATGGGTAGAGCCCAACTATCTCCTCCCGCTGACACGTGTTCCTTTAAGCATTTTATTTTTCGTTTTTTTTTTTTTTAAAAAATCAATACAGCTGGAAATATGGAATGAAACGTGCTGCGAGATTTTCTGAGAAATGCCAACAAAACGTGCTGCGAGATTTTACCATGGTTAGTGAAATTTTTTTGAAATTGAAATCTTCCTCCAAGAAAACAAATTCCTGCAAATACGAAATTCACATTTTGGAATTGAAATTTCAATTCCATTCATTATTAGTGGAACAAAGAGCTGCAGGCTTTCACGTATCCATGTCCTTGTGGCGATCTTTTCCAAATAACGAAAGAGGAGCTGCGAATCGGTGAGGAAATTGTGCGCTGCCCGTCCATCCTCCCCTCACAGCTCTTCGTCAAAATCCCCATCCCTTGCTCCTGCGTCGACGACATCCGCAAATCCAGCGGCGTTTCGTACAAGACCCGCCCATCTATAACAAGGAAGATTTTCAGAAAAATTCCAGCAAAAAAATGGAGATGACTAAGATGCAGACTGTTGCCGTAGCTAGCTGTGAATCGGTGAAAAAATTGCGCGATGCCCGTCATCCATAACATGGAAGATTTTCAGAAAAATTCCAGCAAAAAATGGAGACGACTAAGACGCAGCCCGTTGTCGTACCTAGCTGCGAATCGGTGAGAAAATTGCGCGGTGCCTGTCATCTATAACATGGAAGATTTTCAGGAAAACTCCAGAAAAAATGAAGTCGACTAAGCCGCAGCCCGTTGCCATAGCTTGAAATATTATCAGTTATATGCATATATGTTTTTTTGAGGTGATGGATTTGTCTAGATAGAGATTAAGGTTGGGTTTATTGCCTTGGGGTGATTGTTGGAGTAGGCTCTATAGTTGCTCAGAATTTGTGTCGAGAAAAAGAGCACGATGATTCAGGAATGGAGTCTCCGTTGTTCTTTTTAGTTTTGAACTTTGCCTTGGGAGTTGTTTGTCAACATATGTGTTTTTGTTGCAATCCTACTTAATACTTCATGTATTCAGTGTGGTTATTTGTAATTATATTAAATCCCAGGTGTAGTTTTTGTAATATCCCTTCATATAAATAGAACTGAAATTCTACTAGTGTTAATTACTTAAGGGTTCTCTTCAATGTTGGAACAACATGTTGGGCATGAGCATCACTGCACCAGAGCTTAGAAGCGATAAATAACTCATCTCGGGACTTAAATCATACCGCGATTTTTTGCTTCGACTATGGCTTCGTCTACACACTGTTCAGAACAATACAGAGTCGCTGTGCCGAAATGCCATATATGTTGGCCTGTACATCGGTTGTTGGATTCTTAGATGGTGAAAGTTTCCTTGCTTATACTTGAAGTACACATTTTGATAAGTTTACACATTTTTTATAAGTTTTAAACTAATCGAGTTGAGTTTGAGTCAAACATACATGTTTGATATATTTTACTCGAGTAAATTGATATTAATCAATTGAATTTGGACGTTCTTTTAATTCTAGATCTCGAATATCAAGTAACTTTGTTTGTTTTTGAACTCGAAATATAATCGGCAAAATTAAAACTGTTTTAATTCTTCTATGTTATTCCCTATTTTTCGACTGAAGACTGACAAAAGTGCCCCATTTCAATAAATAAAAATCACTAATTACACCATCCTCTTCTAATATTATGAATTAATCTTCTCATGAGTTACATACTTGATGAATTTTCATATGGATTATCCTTGCAAGCAAGAACAAATAAATGAACAACATAAAAAGATGAGTAACAAATAGATGAACAACTTCACTCGCATACTGTGAAGTAAATTTACAGTATATGGAAACCTGATGAAAACCTACAATAAACTTGCTATGTATTCAAAAAGAAAAGAGCTATACAACATATGAAGGTCAATGCTGACATTAGCTAAAAAATGGCAGAATGTCTACTAATTACAAATTGTTGAATGCAAAGTGAATTTCATTTGAACAAATGTATATAAATAACAAGAATTCCAAGATTTCCATTTGAAAAAGAATCGGTCAATCAGGTTGGCTCCTAATATTATTAGAATATCCCTGCAAAAAAAGAAGCAACACTAATGAATTAAAATCTAAATAATGTTACTGTAATTTATTACAAGCAATAATTTATCACACACCTGTGATGCATGAGGATTCCCAAACGGATACGTGAGTAAATTTATTTGCCCATCCATACATAAGTTTCCATTGCTCCCTATATTCAAATACAAAATAAAATATATAATATAATTACATTTCTATTTTTTAAAATATAAAATAAATTTGCACTAACCACTTGATTTGGATATTGACAATGAGGAGATTGACACCAAATTGAGAGGCAAATGATGGATGAAATTGATAACCGCCAGGGTATTGAAGTGGTGGGACATAGTTTGTCTCATGTGAGATTGAACCATAAGTAGCTTCTTGTGAGCTTTGTCCCTTTCTGTTGGTGCCTTTTGCATCTAATATTTATTCATTTGTGAGAACAAAACAAATAAGAAACATTAGTTCGTCAAAAAATATAATTTCAACAAATATAATATATATATAAGCACATTAATAGTATAAATATCTTTTCACTAAATAAAACTTACTTGAACTTTTAGTCTTGTTATTTCCTCTTCTTCTTTTGCTCTTTTCATCCCAATGACGTCAATTCGAGTGTTTGAAATTCCTTTTGACTTGGCAAGAATAGGATTACGTATCGATATGTCATCTCTTTTGTCATTGTCTTCATCGACATTGCATCATTACACAAATTATAGCTGTCTAAACTTAAATTTTCCAACAAAGCATATGCTTGTTGACTTGCACTATCGAGAATTCCGGATAACATATTTCTCGCTTCCTCATGGGTTTTGCATCGTGTAGCAAGATCATACGTCGACCTTGTGCTTTCTTAAACGGTTAAAGCCTCATTGTTAGACTTTTTATAAAATATTGTAGTAAAGCGAGATGTATCTCCATCCTCAACTTTTGTGTGCTTTCTTAAACGGTTAAAGTAATCATAAGCATCTTTCCGAGTAAATCCCAGATTTTGTGGCCCTTGTGCTTCATTTTCCATATACGAAACAACACTAGCTACAGATATTCCAGCATTCACCATTGCTTCTAAAGTTGATTTTTGAGCATGTGAAATATTACGTGAAGATCTCAATAAATATGTTTGATCAACGGCAACCATTTCATGATTATGTTCTATCACAAACCTAGTAACCTTCCATTCTCCTCCCTTTTCCCTCCCAATTCTAAATCTTGCTTTGCATTTAGTTCTAGTCATCAGTTTTTGGTATAACGGCAATCTATCATTAGAACGTTTTTCATCTTTAACACCTTCACAAGAACATTCAAATTCTTTTGCTTGGAGTTCTTTACTGTGAGGAAAGTATCGTTGATCACCCTTTTTAACACTAAAACCTTTAGCATGTGCATATTTACAATATAATAAATATGCATCTTCGACACTTCTCACATTTTGTACAACTGCCAATTTACTCTCCAATTGATCCACAATGGAATTGAGAGGTCCTACCTCATCATTGAGTATTGGTATATCCGCTCTAAATTCCTTAGCATGGTCTATTCGCAACTTCACTTTTATCACCAAAGTCTTCCTCCAAGTCTATGATAACAAAAAAAAAACTTCCTTAATCAATTAAAACGATCAATTATCATCATAGTCTTTTTTTAAATGAAATCACATACCTGGGAGATCACGTATATCGTCAACTTCTTGTGATAGAGGATAACATTGTTCCATATCTGAAAAATGACCTACAAATGCCAATAAAGAGTTAAAAAAACTCTTTCTGATAGTTGATGAATATAAAAAGAATAACACTTTCTCAAAAAGAATTGAGTGGGACCAATTTTAATAAAAACATGAAGAAAAACATGTTCAGTGGGGTACAATTTCACAATAACATATAGTTGAACCATTTTTCTCCAACAAAATGACGAAACAACATTTTTCCTTACAGGAAAAGAAGCATTTCAGAATTCAGATAGTTGAACCAAAAATCAATTAGACAATTTCATTTCATTTTCTATACAACTTTAACCACAAAACATAATAAAACCTAAAAATATATGTCATTATACACATAATTAAGAACATGTATATGTCAAGAAAATAAAGAAAAAGCAAAAGCAAATCAATTTTTAGGCACCATAAACAACACTGAAATTCTCAGTGTACGAAAAATCAATGAAAGATTCCTGTAGTGATCGTTTTTTCAATATGGTTTTAAATAGATATATATTTCATCACCAATTACAAAAGTCAGTGGCGACGCTAAGCGGCGGAACAAGAGCTTCTGATTTTTTCTTGTTTGGATCTGAATACACTATTTGGATGTGAGTGATAATGTTTTTTTTTCCTTCCTCCTAATTACCGCGGTGGTTGGCGGCAGATAGCGGTGGTTGACGGCGACGAGCGGTGGTTGACGGCGGCGAGCAGAGAGTTAATTAATGGTTCTGCCAAAAAAAGGTTTTCTTTAATTTACCACTTTGTTAAACATTTTAACCATGGTCAAGTTATCATTTTGTTAAGGAAAAATAAAATCATGGTAAAATCTCGCAGCACGTTTTGTTGGCATTTCTCAGAAAATCTCGCAGCACGTTTCATTCCATATTTCCAGCAGTATTGATTTTTTCAAAAAAAAAAACGAAAAAATAAAATGCTTAAAGGAACACGTGTCAGCAGGAGGAGATAGTTGGGCTCTACCCATGTGGGTAGCATCGCCCCACCCAAATCGTCAAAATTGGTAGTGTGTAGCTTATCCATTCCGTTTATCTTTTTTATTATTTTATTTATTTAAATAACGGGAAGCCATAGCCATTGTTCTTTTGGGTGCATGATGGATAAATCATCGTTGACGACGTAACAACCTACAAACCACACCATGCGAAAGCCCTGTCGCACAGCCCGACCAAATTGTGCAGATATTGATAATTGAGTCTGCAGCCTCACCACGCTAGTCGGGTAATCCACACTCGAGAAAGCTCATCACGATAGACAGACGAAGCGGCCCCAAATTTTGAAAAAAATTAGGGTAATTTGGTAATTTTATTTTTAAGCTTAAAAATGCAAAAAGAGGTAAAAATGGAATAAAGCTTTCGATTTCTTTATTTTTGTTGTTCCTTCTCATTTGTGAATCTTGAAAAATACTTGAGTCTTGATCATTTTTTCTCCTTTCTCAAAATTTTGTACATTTTCTTTTACTCCACCATAATATTGAATATGAATTTTGGCATTATTCTCTTGTACCTCTATTAATCTCTTTTGGGATTATGTAATATTCATTATCAAATTCCCACTAAAAAGAATTCAACATTGATGATGGGTTATTGAATGATTGTTTGGTACATACACTAAACAATATGTATGATACCAATGAAGATATTATGCAAACGAGTTCAAAATATGAGAGTAGAAGATGAATGTTATGACATATTAATGTAATCGTATTATGTTATTTAGTTTCAATATTAAGATGTAATTGAGGCAATACATTGACATTATCAAAATTAGTATTTATTTATAGATTGAATGTATCGTATTTTATTTTTATATTAATGTTAATTGAGCTCCCCTACACAAATTTATGGTTTCGTCATTGGCGATAGACTTAACCAAATTGTGCGATGTGGAGGAACGAGTAGTGCATCTCACCACGCCCGCCAGGTAAACCCCGAGCAAGCTTTTTTGTGCAACATGTTCGATCAAGTGGTGTAGATTCGGAGGATCGAGACGTTGTAGTAGGAATATGTAATAAAATAATTGCAAGATCATGATTATAATATTTTCATTTTGAAATCAAATATAATGCAACACTAAGAGTAGGAGTGGCCAAATGGAACTAAAATTGAGTTCCAAATTAGGGATGTCAACGGGGCGGGCGGGAGCGGGAGCAATCCCCATCCCCGTCCCGCGACGGCGGTAAAATCCTCGTCCCCGTCCCTCACAGAGAAATGGGGAAAAAACTTCCCCATCCCCATCCCCATGGGATTCCCCGTCCCCGCTTATTATTATTTTTTTTTTTGTAAAAATTGAAATATTTTTAAAAAAACTGATTTTTAATATTTAAAAATATATATAAATTATATAAAAAAGACTAATAAAGCACTTATTATATAAAATAAATTAAAGATTTTTGATTTATATATTTAATGTGGATATATTTATAATATATTATATATGTTTAATATAATATATTATATATTTAATATCCAGTTCTCATGAGGAACGGTGATCCCCGTCCCCGCCAACGGGAGAAAAAAATTTCCGTCCCGTCCCCACGGGGAATTTTCGGGGGATTCCCACCCCCCATTCGGGGCGGTTCCCATGAGGAATGGGAATCCCCGCCCCACTACCATCTCTATTCCAAACTTAAACCGAACCATTTACCTAACCAAAATCGTGTAGGTCGGTTTTGGTTTCATTTCTTGATGTCAAAATCGTGGAACCGATTTCAAATTAAAATCGACGATTTTTTTTTCTTTTGATAAAAATATGCTAGAAAAATGTTAAATGTTTACTATGATATTTTATATTCTCAATCGCATGAGACACATCTTAAACCAAATGTTGTAAGCGAGTTATATGAACTTTGATTCATCTATATATCAAGAGGATACTTGATAAGTGTATTTTTATGCATGTTTTATGTGTGTATTTGAGTAGAAATTGAGTTATTTTGTTGTTAGTTTCATTAGTTTTTGATTGTACATTGTTTATACTACTGTGGGGTGCTTTTATTGGTGTAGGTTGACCATTCGGGGCTAATTTTGGTGAATTTTGGACCATGGATTCATGTCAAAACATACCGGGGGGTTTAAGGATGCAAAAACGCTCGAAATCCCAAGCCAAATGCGTCATTTCGGGGCCTTTTTGGTCCAACACGGGCTGGGTGTGTTGGGCAACACGGCCGTGTTCCGCCGGGAGCGAAAAACTCGAAAAAATTGCACAAAACAGCCTCCGACACGGCCAGGCCGTGTTCCACAACACGGCCGTGTCCAGAGACACGGCCTGGCCGTGTTGGGAAGCACGGCCATGTTATCCTGACTTCCTGAACAATTAAACAGCACGGCCTGACCGTTTTATGCAACATGGGCGTGTTCGGATCACTTTCCAGCTTCAATTTCTGGTGGAATTTGTTAAAAAGTCATCTACCAAGCTTTTTGACAACTTTTGAGCACATTTACACCTCATTTTGTTGTATTAATTCCTTACTTTCCCACATGATCACATGGAAATAATGATCCCAACAACCCAACTCATAAAGTTGAGCATTAAACTATCAAAAGATGACATTATTAAGAATACTTTCTCCAAAATAATGTCTATAAAAGCCAAGAGTATGGGTTGAAGGGGGATTCATTCATTGATATACATAGAAATCAGATTATAGGGATGAAAGTTCATATTTTGGAGAGGAGAAACATATATTGTAGTGAGGAAGAGAGTTAGAAGGCTTGGATCACCATGGAGAGGCGCTAAGGCACAAGGATTGAAGATCGCTCGGAGAAGAAGATGAACTCCACCACTTCATCATCATACTTCCAACAGGGAGTCTTATGTTGGTTTTGGAAGTTTTAACTTCAAGTATTCATGTTGATTTCGAAAGAAACTTCTTGTTTAATTGTTGTTTTCATTCTCAAATCCATCATGAGTTAAATCGCTAGTGTTTGAATGTGATGAACCCTAGAACTTATTTGTGATCATTGGTTTGAATGTTTTAATATATTTTCTTATGTTTTTATGCGAGTCACTTATGTTATGCTTGTTTATTCAATTGGTATATGCGCAATATTGATTTGAAGTTTATTTTTCACCGAAATTGAGAGATTCATGGTGAAATAGAACCAACATAAGTGAAAGGAGTTGCATGCAATCCTAGATATAGGACGACATAAATCTTCCGGATTAGGGTCAAACCTAATATGGGAATTCACAAATCGTTAATGCAATCTTGGGGTTTTAACTAGAAAGAGATTTGATTAATCAACTTGAGGTTAGGAGTTTTTCGCTTGAGAAAGGGTTTAACTTAATTTAGGAATGCCTACGGTCCATGAATCATGAAAATATGTTAAGGGATGGTTAAAACTTAAGGGTTATGGTTGTATTTATTTTGGTAAAATCACAAAGACGTTCTAGGGATTCACATTCAAACACATTTATATCCAACATCTTCCAATCAGTGTATCCTGATATCTTTCGTGTTCTTAGTTGCCTCTTCCAATTTTATTTGCTTTTGTTTTATTTTTATTTTGCAACAAACTATTTGACGAATTTGTAGGCTAGATAATAAAAAGACGGTAATTACTAGTAATCATAGTCCTCGTGGGAATGACACTCGATACTCGCTTAGCTTTGCTATAAACGATAGTGCACTTGCACAGGCCGTTTTTAGGAGTAGCTTCCGAGCCATCAAATACATAGAACCAGTTTAGTATTATTATTAATATTAAGTCCAAAACTTAATATTATTATGAATATTAAGTCCATGTCCTATTAGTTTTTTTCCTTTTCCACTTTTTTTGTAATTGAAATTGATAAGTTATTTTCTTAAAAAAATTAAAAAATTATCAAAAGAAAATGGTTTCTAAGTTAAAACCGGAACCAATCGTGGAGGAATCATGTTCTAGTTTTTGAACCGGAATTGTGAGACAACATGTTCCAGTTTCGATTTCTCATTTTGGATAAACCAGAACCAGCGATTTTTGAACTGGAACCGGCATTTAAGGAACTGTGGCCACCAGTTAGAGTAATTCCACGAGATCAACATGCTTTATTTTATGATAAGCTAATTAGAAGTAGGCCTTTTTTTTTTTTGGAAATGAAAGGAATGATATATTAAAACATGGATTAAATCTATCCCACAAAAACTTATTATAAGAAATTTCCAATTTCACCAATCTTTCATGATTAGCCACAACCAGGTTCAAGGAAATATTGATATCAATGAGAATACTTACCTTGATTCTCATGGAAATTGACTAGAACACAAAAGACAAAAAACTCATATAAGATCGTTTTACAAGACAATTTTATGAGATGGATCCTCCGTAACCCAACCCAAAAATTAGTGGTATTTTTCGTAAATATTAAACTAACATGCGGGCGTTATGATAATTAAAAAGTATTTGAAAAATACATATCAAGTTTACTCACGAAAGTATATGTTTTCAAACTAATTTTTTGAAATTTTAGCGTTTTTGTAATATTAGACATGTGACATTTTCGTAATATTAGGCAATGACATAGTATCACTTTAGAATCGAATTATCATTTTTTTTATTAAAAACATCAATTTTAATATGAAAAATATATGTTTTCAAAGTAACAAAAACTGGCATGATTTGAGGAATATACTTTTCTCAAACGTGTATTCTTTCGCAAATAAGTAGTACTTTTCGGATAACGTGTAATAATTTTCAATTAAACTTGAAATGCTTTTTCACTTAAATGTGTAATATTTTTCAATTTTTTTGTTTTGCTTAAACATCCCAATGTGGGATGGGGGATTAAAGTCATGTAATACTTTCACTTAAACATGTAATATATATCAGTTCAACATGCAATATTTTCAGCGGTGTTTTCAGCTATCTTTTCTTTTTTCTCTTTTTTCCTCTTCATCTTTTTTATTTCCCTTCCTTTTTTTTTTCTTTTATTGTTTTTCTTCATCTTTTTGTATCATTTTCGTGGCAAAACCAAGACTTTGAAAGCATAGAACAAACTTTCAAATCTAAAACTTAAAATCTCTTTAAAATGTATTGCAGAATATATACCCTATCTATTGAGAAGCAAAAGCAATACTTTTCCAATATGTGAGTGTTGCACAAAAATATTTTAAATTAGCATTTGGCTTCCTTAGTTCAGTACAGTCGGGAGGGTGTGTAGGGACGGTAATAGGGCGGAAACCCGACTTTGTATTAAACCCGATGTAGGTCTAAACCAGGTCGAATTGGTCCCCATGCGGGTTATGGGTACATTTTTAAAATTCGTCAAGTCTGTGGCGAGTAATGGGTCGATCAGGACCCGGCCGGCCCCGACCCGTATAAGATTTATTATAATTAAAAAAATATATTTAGTATTATCCACAAAGTAAGTCAACTAGGTTTTAGTGTTGACTAAACTTTCTCAATGGTGCAAGTAGTCTTCTGACTCTATTATCTATTCTATTATCTATTCTATGGGTGAATTTGCTCAAATTTATCAAAGAAAAACTCATTGACTAGTGCCTTTAAATTATCTCCACAATATTTCATTGTCCAATTTTCAAATATTACTAATTTTTGTTCCTGCCCAATAGAATGTTGGAGACTTGGAGTACCTTGAAAAACCAGCCGCACAAGACTCAAGTCCATTAAATTACAAAAAAAAAAATTAGAGTTCTTTGAAAATTACAAAAAAAAACCCTTGAGGTTTGATTCCGTCTTACATTTTTTCGGTGATTTTCGAAAATATTTCATAAACACCCCTTACATTTACAAACATATTACGATTACCCCCATTAAATTTAAGACAAAACGAAAGTGAAGGGTTTTTGTAATTTTGAAACATGATTTTTTTTTTTTTGTAATAAACCCAAATAGCAGGGGTATTTTTGTAATTACCGCTAATTTAAATGTGAAATCAAACAATTTTTAGAGGCGGGTTAGACCCGTCGGGTCCCCAATCCAAGACGCCCCCAGGTCTTGGGTCCAAATTTTTCCATGCTTTGGCGGGTCTAGGTTGACCAAACCCGTCCCGACCCGTTACCATCCCTAAGCTGGGTGTGGACTAGCCTCACATTGTTTTCTGACTTGATCAACGCAGCATGTTATCTGCTCTTGCAAAGAACCATATGCATGCACAACGCTGATTAATAGACCTCAAAATTAACAAGTTTCAATTTTGGAATACAAGCCGGCATACAAACATGAAACATGCCTACGATTGATGCAACAATGCTAGTGGACATACATCCATCTAATTCAAATGACTATTGAATTATTTCAAAAAAAGAGAAGGAATCTAACCAACCAAGGATGAGTGGGTCGTTTGTCAAATGGATGTGCATTATGAGGAATTGATTCCAATTTTACAATATCTTATCCTTTTTCTTTTTTTCTCGTATATACGATGAATTAGGCCGAACCACCTAAACCGGAACCATGTAGCTTACGTGGACTCCACGTAAGCAGTCGGTCAACAAACATACACATGTGCTTCCATCTATTGAGAGAATATATATGAAGGGGAAATGAAATATATCCAGCCACATCACAAATAACATCGTCCCCTCATAACGCCTCATCAAAAATGGGCACCGAATACAGAATAACATTTTAACACTCTTTTCATTAATAATGCAAAGGGGAATCATGGAAAAGGCTGCATTATTGACTTATTTTTGGAAACAAGTTCAAATCTTTTTAACCCAGGAAACAAGTAGAAAAATGTGTGTCAATCTAATTATAACTGTGAGAATTCTGCTTTTGGAATCTAGCTTAATTGCAATTTTGGTCCTTTAAGTACAAGGGAGTGGCATGTTCAGTCCTCTAAGTATCAACTATAGCAATTTTAGACTCACAAGTTTTGATTTTTATGCAATCTTGGTCCTATAAATCTAAAGAAGTGGCATATTTGGTCTAATAAGTATTCTATGTAGCAATTTCAGTCCGTAAATTTTTATTTTTGTGTCCCATATAATTTAATGCAATTTTGGTCCCAAGGATACTTCACTATTTCACCATGTTTGGACCAAAATTGCACAAACTTAGAACTAATGGGACCAAATTGCGCAAAAATAAAAAACTTAGAGGACTAAAATTGCTACATATGATACTTACATGATCAACTATGCCACCCCTTTACACTTAGGAGACCAAAATTGCTACACGTAATAATACTTACAGGACTAAATAGGCCACCCCCTTATACTTACAGGACCAAAATTGCAATTAAAAACTGCAATATCATCAGCCATATCACAATATAAAAGAAAAGTTTTAGGTCCCACCAAACTAACCAAGTCCTAGTAGTATATAAAGGCCATATCATCCATATTTTCTAATTCACCAACTTCAAACAATACTACAATATCCCATTCAGAAAGAATGAGCAGGGAAGGAGGAGACTGGATGTGTCCTGCATGTCAGCACCTCAACTTCAAAAAACGAGAGTCGTGCCAACGATGTCGGTGTCCCAAGTACGCTACGGGAGCAGATGTGTCCTCGTATTCGATACAAAAGACAGAAGGAATGATGGCCGGGGATTGGTATTGTGGGGCTATGAATTGCGGTTCACACAACTATGCCAGCCGAAGTAGCTGCTATAGGTGTGGTGCATCCAAGGATTATTGCGGGTATGGGGCCGGAATCATGGCGTCCGCTGGTTACACGTACGACGCCATTCCCGGTTGGAAAACTGGTGACTGGATTTGCACCACGCTAGGATGCGCCATGCACAATTATGCTAGCAGGATGGAATGCTTTAAGTGCCACATGCCTAGATAGAAATTGCATTTTCCTTGTGATCATTTTTTAAAGTTTCAGGGCTTGTTATTGTGCATTTTCAGAATGTTTCTTTTATTGAAAAAATGTGATAGGCACAGAGGCATCATAACACCCCTGTAGCTGATGATTTAATTAACATAGAAAACCCAGCAATTTGGATAAAAAAAAATTGATAAAAATGATCCATCATTATACCGTGAACTGAACAAGACCTATCAATATCTATACCGTAATGTTATATTTTCAAGTCATACAGTGATTATATTCATACCATAAATTACAAAATCATGAAAACGATATTAAACTCGAGCACTTACAGTCTTACACCAAAGAAGAATATTTCAAAGCATATTTACAAAAGAAATAGAAATAAATATATGTAATGCCAAATACGTTGTCTACAAGCGCATACAACGAATCAAGAAAGAAAGTGTTAAGCAAATACCTTGTATTTTTGGTTAGTCCAGTTGAAATCCACCCACATCAATGGAGAAATAGAAAAAAAAAAACTGAAAAGTGGAATGCGTGTTGAAGAGAGAAATAGAATAAAACTAACCATGGGGTTGAGTTAAGTAAGGATAAACATGTAAAAACACCTCCTTTTTGTGTAAAAAGAGTTTTGCGTATTTCTTTTGTGCAATTTGGACAATTATTACTAATAGGAAACTAGATTAGTTGAGACCTGATGCCATACAAATTTACTGCGATTTTTTTCCCCTAATCACTGTACAAACTTAAACAAACATAAAGCAAGGATACAACCCAGAAAACTCTAACTCCAACTATCATGTTATGTTCACATTCTGCTTTTAGAAGTAACAATATATATCCAGCTCTTTATTCACATCTAGAAGCAAAAATGGATAAAAGATGGTTGCCGATGAAATCAATTTGCCATCTTAGGTTTTAAACTGGCATTTAAAGCAGAGTTTTTAGACAACTTAAAAATGTAGATAATGGCAGGCAAAAACATAAAATGTTCTATCGAACCTGTCGAAATGCTTAATTCAACAGCTAATTAGGAGTACAAAACTATAGCTTTTTTAGATCAAAAGCCGAGAAAATTTAAAGAAATCAATCACCAAAATATTACCGAGATACCATGAAAATGAGCTTAATAGGGAGTGATAAGGCAATGAGATCTTGAAGCTATACAATGGGGTCTTGAAAAAGGGCCCTGGAGCCCCATATCCGAACCGGGTGGGGAATGGGCCTAACCGGAAAGGTGGACCATTGATCTTCCCGACAACATGGTACAACACCACCCTTCGAGATGACACACTGGCGCAAGCACATTCGCCAGGATATCTATAAATATAATCTTCTGATTACTTGATGGTAACTATTCATTCTGTCACTTTTACTACTCACTTTCATATTTACCGTCTCCCCTACCCCGCACCTCACGAACTCGATCCGACTTAGGCATCGGAGGGTCTTAGCCGGGACCACCCCCGGCTAGCCTGAGGTGTGTTCTTCTATTTCAGGTCACACAGGAACTCGAACTCGGTTACACGAAAGTCCGTGACCCGAAGGTATCCTACTGATCTAAATCGGTTGGCGCCGTCTGTGGGAATCCTATTTTTCCCTTTAACTCGAATGAGGTGCGGAAGGATGGAGACCCCATTGAAGCATGTTCAAAGTCTTAGAGACCCCGGGAAGGATAAGGAGGTGCTACAACCGAGTTCTCTTCGTCCCAATCCATCCGGATCCTCCTGGATACGGAGGAGGAAAGATCCCGACCGATGATCTCTATGAGGAGGGAAGACTTTGAGAAGTCGGGTCATGGAGAGAAGTCAACGGCTCGCGAAGGAGTGGGACAAGGAGAAGGGTTACCCGACCCCAACCCCGTGGCGGGCTTAGCTAAGGATAATGATGGTCATAGGCGCACCGGGTAAGAGAGGTATCCCAGGAGGTCTTGAGCAAGAGGGACGAAGCGAGAGCGGGACCCCACCACGAGACCCGGATCCCACGAGAAAGCGGGATTAGGAGTCGAGGGATGGGGTGCCACGATCTGCGAGCACCATTAAAGGCGACAACTTGCGGGAGCTTAGTGAGCAAATTGAGCTTGCTACTAAGAAGGCTGGAGGAGATGAAGAGAAGGGGGAGCCGTTACGTCCGCTTCTCTGCAAAAGAGAGGATCTCCTTTTTGTGAAGAGATCTTGATGGAGGTGGTGACCCGAACTTCAAGCTCCTGGATCTACCTCAATACGATGGAAGCAAGGACCCCGAAACACCTAACGGCATTTGAACACGTGATGCGGTATGCGGACAATCGAGGCGCCATTAATGCCCGTATCTTTATCACTACGCTATCGGGTCGAGCTCAAGTGGTTCACGAGTCTTCACGGTACCATGGTATCTTATGAAGCGATTGGTAAGAAATTCCTCTTTCATTCCGCTTGTGAAGAAGAAAAGAGAGATCGGCCACCTACCTCTTCACTATTTGTGAGGAGAAGAAGAGCCTCTTGAGACTTCATCAACCCAGGTTCAACAATGAGTCTTGGAGGTCGATGAGCTAAGAATTGATATGATGATCGATCATGATCCACGCCCGAAAAAGGGACCGCTTTGCATCAAATTAGCTCGAGATCCCTCGGGCGATGTTGAAGGTTTAATGGGATGGCACAAAGATACATACACGGAAGAGATGAACTCGGCCGAGAGATCGCGAGTGGTCCTGCAGAATCGAGAACCAAAGACAAGAGGAGCCCAGGCCGAGCCAACATAGATCCGAGAAAGATCGTGACGAGAGATCCACCTAAGTTGGACGGACCAAAATTCCAAAACTACACCCCCCGAACGGTCTGGGTGCGCGCGCTTGATGGCCATCGAAAACTTCGAGTTGGTGAGGTGGTGGCCAAAAGAAGATGAGGTCCACCCCAAACAAGCGAAACTCGGACAAATATTGCTATTTCCATAAAGACCGTGGTCATGACACGGAAGATTGTTTCCAATTAAAAGACGAGATTGAAAGGCTCATTCAAGCAGTGGTACCTCCAAAGACTTCATAGCACTGGTGAACCATCCATAATGAACCCGTGAGAGGTCCGTAAGTAGGTCGCAGAGCGAAATAAGCGTGGAGTCTGATAAAGGAAAGAGACCCGAGATCGGCGCCCCGCCATGGACAAGATAATTTACCTCGAAAGGGGTAATACACGTGATAGGCGCGAACCAACTAATGGGGATTCACGAGAGAGCCCGAAAGAGGTGCGCGAGAGCTTACAAGCCGGAGGCCGCGAGAGGTCATCGGTCAACACGATCCGGGTCCCGATCACTTTCGACCAAACAGATCTTCAAGGATTGGACGGAACATAATGACCCCATGGTTATTACGATGGATGTGGCAAATTTACGCCGTCAAAAGGTCTTCGCAGTGTGGTAGCTCGATGAAGCGTTATATCCTGTTGTGTTAAGGAAGATGGATCTTGGGATAACATCAATCAAGCGGTGGGACCCCTCACGGGGTTCGGAGGTCATGAGGTCGTGCCAGGGTACAATTGACTTACCTACCTCTCTAGGAGAGGCCGTGTAGAAGAACTTTCATGGTTAAATATCCGGTGGTGGAGGCGCCTTTTGCCTATAAAATAATATTAGGCGGACAGGCTGAACTTATTCCAAGTCGTGGTGTCTACTTACCACCTCAAATGAAATTCCCCACGAAGTTTGGAGTGGGAGAAGTCCGGGGAACCAATGAGATGGCTAGGGAATGCTACAATTTGTCTCCTCGAAAAAGAGCGAAGCAAAGCGGGTCACCCAGAGCCTATCGGCAAGTGTGCTTGGAGAGTCAAGCTCGGGCAAAAAATCTAAGTCGGAAGATTACCGAATGAAGCCGAGTAGAAGAATACCTCGTGGTCCATTGGACCCGAATGATCCGACAAAGACAACAAGAATCGGATCGCGATGACCCCGACTCAAGAACTTCATGATGATCGAATTTTTGAAAAGGAATCACAATGTATTTGCTTGGGAGCCTAAGCATACCTGGATGGAATAGACCAAGGTCATTGTTCACCGCTTAACATTGATCCTGCTATGAAGCCGGTAAAAAGCGAGAAGAAAAGGAATTTTGAAATGAAAGGAACAAAATAATAGAAGCCGAGGTCGACAAAGGCTCGCTCCAGTAAGGGTACATTGTTGAGTGCGATTCACGATTGGCTCTCTAATGTTGTGATCGTGCGAAAGCGGATGGAAGATGGAGAATGTGTACCGACTTTACGGGATCTAAATAGAGCTTGCCAAAGACCGTACCCACCCCTCGCGTTGACTGTTGGTGGACTCAATCGGGTGCACATTGCTCACAAGTATGATGGATGCGTGCGGTTATCATCGGATATCAATGGGTGAGGAGGATAAAGAAAAGACCTCGTTTGTAACATACACGGGTCTCTTGTTATAAGGTTATGCCATTCGGGCTCAAAAACACGGAGCCACCTACCAAAGACTCGTCGATATGATGTTCAAAGACCTCATTGGCGTAACCATGGAGGTATATGTGGACGATATGCTAGTAAAAAGCAAACAGGAGAATGATCACTTGAATCACCTAGCGGAGTCCTTCGCGGTACTGAGAAAGTACAAAATGAAACTTAACCCAGCAAAGTGCACCTTTGGGGTTAGAGGTGGCAAGTTCTTGGGTTACCTCGTTAACGAGCGCGAATAGAGGCAAACCCCGAAAAAAATTAAAGCGGTTCTCCGGATGGTGTCCCCAGGAGCATCAAAGAGGTCCGAGTTGGTGGAATGGTAGCATCCTTGAACCGTTTCATTTCCGGATCGGAGATCGTAGTTTACCCTTCTTTACTACCCTAAAAAATGAGAAGAATTTTGAGTGGACGGATCGGTCTACGAAAGCTTTTCAAGAGCTCAAGACGTGCGACCTCCCTCCATTGCTCGCGAAGTCGATTAGAGGAGAGCCCCCTCTACTTGTACTGGCGGTGTCACCTCATGCAGATGAGCTCGATCTTTGTAAGAGAGAACAAAGGAGCCCACCAAATTATCTATTATGTCAATAAGGTTCTTGAGGCGGAGGAGCGATACTGAGGTCGAGAAGCTAGCACTTGCTTTTAGCGACCTCGGCGCGGAAACTCGAGCCTTACTTCCATCACGTGAGGTCATAGTCACGACCAATCAGCCACTAAAGCGAGATCTTGGGAAAACCGGATCTCTCGGGTCGCTTGGTCAAATGGGCGGTGGAGTTAGGAGAGTTTGATATCAAATACCAAGTGAGGACGACCATAAAAGCGCAAGTCTTAGCCGATTTTTGATAGAAATGTCAAACCCAATTGAGCCCATCTCGGAGACTTGGATGCTTTATGTGGATGGTTCGCGGTGGCGGAAGGAGGAGGAGGAGGAATTCTGCTGCGGGTCCAAATGACCTGGAGCTGAAATTGCATTAAAGTTAGAGTTTGGAGTCACTAACAATGAAGCGGAGTATGAGGCATTGATAGCGGGCATAAATTGGCCCAAAAATGTCAGCGAAAAAGTTGGTAGCTACACGGATTCGCGAGTTGGTGGCAATGCAAGTCCAAGAAGAATATGAGGCGAGAGAAGACCATAGTAGCTTATCCGGAGCGAGTAAAACAATTAACGAGGGCTTTGAGCAATTTCGGTTTCATCAGTCCCGAGGCGGAGAAGCGGCGAGCCGACGCATTGGCAAAATTCGCAAGTAGTATCACGGGGGTTAGCTCGAGAAAAGTGGTCGTCTTAATAGTCAAGAACTCCGAGATCGGATCTCGAAAAAGACCCATTGGCTTATGGCCCACAAAGCAGTCTTGTCTTTCGAATCTCATGTCCGAGACCTGGATGGAGGACATAAAAACTACCTCTTGCATGGCCACTTACCGGAAGACCGCGGGAGGCTAAACGCCTCCGGGTAAAAGCATCCCGCTTTTTGCATGTATGATGGTAGCCTTTATAACAAATCGAATCGGGATCATGCTTAAGTCTTAGCTCCGGAAAGAGCTATGTATGTGATCTGAAGAAATACACGAGGGTGTTGCGGAAACCACTCGGGTGGAAGATCGTTAGCTTTAAAGGTCATGCGCCAGGATTTCTTTTGCCAACATTAGCTCAAGACGCCGTGGAGTGCGTCGAGAAAATGTGAGAAGTGCCAACTATATTCAAACTGCCGCATCAACCAACTATCCGATGACCTCGATACTATAACATGCCCATTCGACCCGATGGGGATCGACATCTTGGGGCCATTCCCACTGGCAGGCGCGCAAAAGTATCATTGTTCTTTGTTGAGTATTTTCTAAATGGATAGAAGCGGAGGCTTTGGCGAAGATCACAAAACTGAGGTCATGAACTTCTTGTGGAAGAATATAGTGTGTAGATTTGGAATACCTCGGATCTTGATTTCAGATAACGGAACTCAGTTTCAAGGAAAAAAGATAGTGGAATGGTGCAAAGAAATGAAGATCCAAAAGAACTTTACCTCGGTGGGAAACCCGCAAGCCAACAGACAAACGGAGGTCGCGAATCGTATAATCCTACAAAGATCTAAAGACGCGCCTGGAGCAAATGAAGTCCCTTCGGGCCGATGAGCTCCCAGGAGTACTATGGGCCTATAGGAAGACCCCGAAGACGACTATGGGAGAGACGCCTTTTTGCTTGCTTTTTGTTCCGGCCGTAATACCAGCAAAATCGGTGAGCCCACTCACTAGAATCGAAAACTTTGACGGAGAGCGGGAGAATCAAGAGAATCGAGCGGTGACTTAGACCTCATTGAGGAAAGGAGAGAACGTCTTACGGAAGGATCCTACTTGGCTAAAGCGAGAATGATGAACGAGTACAACAAAAAGTGAAGAAGAGAAACTTTCGGGTTGGAGACCTCGTCTGAAAAAGGTTGAGGTATCTAAGCACGTGGGAAAGTTAGATCCCAACCGAAGGCCCGTCAAAGTGGTCCACGTCTCTCCCGGTGAAAGGGCTTACCGCTTAGAAGACACTGCAAGGCGGAGCTCCCCAGGCACTCGAACGCCCGTAATCTGCGAAAGTTTTACGCTTAGACGGGCGATTGGCTCTTTATCGACTTTTATCTTGGTATCTTCCTAAAATTAGGGGAAATTTTATAACCCCATGTTTTGGTAAAAGTTATAGAGGTCACGAAGTATATGACCTAAACTTATTTAGCACTCTGGGCGTTTTTGTTAACGAGAGGGTAAGGGCGCGTCGCGCGTAAGTTGATATCCCTTCACCCCGTATTTTGCTAAACGTTGTGGAGACCAAGTTATTGGATCCCTTATTTGGAAATTGAAATGATGTACATATTCTATGGTAGATTTTGTGTGCGCAAAGGTTCATTCCGAAGAACTCAGTTCACAAGTGAGATCTCAAGATCTCAATAACTTGTCTAATAATTAAAAAGGAGGGATCCCAATCGACCCCCGCCTCACAAGTGAGATCCCGAGATCTCAATAACTTGTGCTAAAAATAAAAGGAGGGATCCCAGTGATCCCCGCCTCACAAGTGAGATCCCAAGATCTCAAAACTTGTGCTAAAAATAAAAGGAGGGATCCCAGTGACCCCCACCTCACAAGTGAGATATCAAGATCTCAATAACTTGTGCTAAAAATAAAAGGAGGGATCCCAGTGACCCCCACCTCACAAGTGAGATCCCGAGATCTCAAAACTTGTGCTTAATAATTAAAAGGAGGGATCCCAGTGATCCTCGCCTCACATAAGTGAGATCCCAAGATCTCAAAACTTGTGCTAAAAATAAAGGAGGATCCCAGTGATCCCTCACCTCACAAGTGAGATCTTAAGATCTCGATAACTTGTGCGAAAATAATTAAAAAGGAGGGATCCTAAGTAACCCCCACCTCAAAAGTGAGATCCCAAGAACTCTGGGAACCCAGGTTCTACAAATGAAGGTCAAAATCGCGAGAGCCGTCGGGCTCATGAGATAAGGTCACACGAACTTGCGACCAAGAGGAAGAGCTCGAAAAAAAACGTAGGCATGAACCAAAGCAACTATAGAAGGCATGAAATACTCATTAGCAAGAAAGTGCAACAAGTGTCTTAAGAAGTGCATAATTACATTGTTCAAAAGCAATTGAAATAATGCGCGATTCACTGACAGCAAATTAAACCCGGGTCTACACCCCTTACAAAAGAACCTTATCTCCAAAAAGAACAAAAGACATGCCAAAATGAAGGTCGGAAAGAAGAAGCAAGTGTGGCGGCTCACGAGGTAGCCCCAAGAGGGAAGAAACGTCAGCGTGTCATCACCTTCCTCTTTGGCCCATTGTTTCTTCTTGAGGAAGCACTTCTTCATCTTCACCAAACGGGTTCTGGTTCTTGAAGCGAAACCCGAACTCATGACCCCGAGGTCTTCCTCTTCATCTCCTTGAACGAAATTTTCTCACCGTTGCCATCAAGCTCGGGGTCCATCTACTAGGATCGAAGTCAACCTTAAAACCCCAAACTGCGGTGGACCGACAAGAACCCCATTACCTCGAACTCGGCGACCTTTTCAACCACTGAGCGATTAAAAATGGCGAGAATTTTTGAAGTCTATCACCCCCAAGACGAGCTTCTTTAAGTCGGTTCGCATATTCGGGTGAGTTGAGGACCTCTTGTTTCACCTCGACCCGGAATAAAACTTTCATGGCTTTCACGGGTGGCACGAGATTTCATCTTGAGCAACCTTTAGGAAGCTCCGGATTTCATGGTTCGGACCTCGAGCTCGTTAACGCCAGCCTATGACGGCCTTCTCCTTTTCAAGACGCTTTACATACGGGCGTCGGCCAAAGACAACGAACCCGTGGTGACTCGAAGCGTCGAAGTTGTGCGCCACATTTGCGGCTGGATAAAAAAGCAAAGAAAGTTACCGAAAAAGCTAAACACGCGAAGAGTGGAGAAAGAAAAAAAAATAAATAAATAAAAAATGCGTAGTTACCTCATGAGATCATGCGCAACAATGTCTTCCAATTTGGTATCCGACATCGAGCGAGCGGCGATCCACGTAGGCGTGACAACCCGATAGAGCTCAATGAATCCTCCCCGGCACGGGTCTTGTGATCGAGCTCTCGTGAAATGTTCAGTGGGGATGAGGCGGGTTCGAGAGAACTTTGGTTGAGGTCGAGAGGTCTCGACACGCACCTGCTCACGAGCTTCTAGTAGCTTCTTTTGGCGACTCGCGATCTCGGCTAATGCCACCAAAATTTCTTCGTCATTAGGTTTTTCTTTCTCAACCCGGGCCTCCTTTTTCTGTTTGCTACTTCCAGAACCCTTGCTCTTACGCCACTTCGACTACGATCCTTGTTCTTCTCTTCTCTTTCCCTTTGGGGTCGATAGCCCCCCGCTTCAATGGCAAGCAAAGGTTGGGGGCTTTCGGTGACGAGGTGGAGATCATGGGCGAGGGCTTGAGCCACCGCGATCGTCTCACCACCCCTGGATCCGCCTAACGGAATCGTGGGGGCGGGCGAGCTCGGCTGGTGGAGTGAACCGGGAGAATGAGGATATTGAAACCCGAAGACTTGGCCGCGACAATGAGCTTTTCCTAACTTTCCTTAATCATCTTGCAACCAAAGACGACTAATGACCATACGAAAAAGAAAAGAACCCCCCGGGTAAATTGAGTAGATTATTTAAAAAAAAAAGGGGCGGGGGATGCAGTTATTAAATTACCAAGTGTCACGGTCCTGGGAACAACAAAGAAGACTTAAACCCGCCAAAGACAAGACCTCTTCTTTAGTGAGCTCCCGAATATCATAATAATGGGTAGTTAGTTTCTTCATGACAAAATCCTCATCCCAAGTACACTCTCTAAAAAGAAGGAGTAAGGACACGAGGTTTGGAAAACCACCACCTGGCTAGGGATCGTCTAAGGGTGATCACGAGCGCTCAATGAAAATAAACTTCTTGCGCCAATCCCGATTGCAGGAAGAGGGCGGAGAGGTAAGAAAACTTGCGATTGGCCCTGAGGGGTCACGTAGAAGAAGTCGCGATCATTGGTCCTCAGTAGAGGTGGTGATCGAGTAAAGAGACCAAAAATGGGCTCACGCGAGGTTCGACCTTAAAATACTTCATCGATAATGAACCCATTATGTGCCTTATCGCATTAAGAGCGAATTAGGTGAGGCAAACGCCGGTCGAACAAGAATCTCCTCTGGCGGTGTTGAAAGGGAACGCAACCCCGCATCTAAAAAGCGAAATGGAAAGAAAGGCAATTGGGGGGATTGTGCATACGATCCTCACGACTAGAATTATTATTTTATATTCGGGGGAATAAAGTAGCGGTATCTAATATATGAACTATCATCGCGGCGTCTTATGACTTGATGATCTCCTACGGGTCTCGCATAGAATGGTCAAGACACCCGCTGGATTTGGAGCCGTGCACATCACTAGTTCTACAAATAAGGCCGGTGATACTTTGGGATCGAGCTAATTGGGTCGTCTTACTTACATCATGACCCAGGCGATACGGGCGATTACATCACCACTAGAAGAGCTCGAACATGATTGGGAATCGAAATCGGTAGAGCTCGAAAGAGCCGCATTTATTGGGTTACTACGAGTGATCCGGCTGGTTAGAGCCCATTTATTGCTAAGAAAAGAATAACAAAACAAAAGAGGGAGAGAAAGGGGGTAAAGAAATCTTGAAGAGGAAACAAAACTACCTGGAAAACTCAAGGCGGCAATCTACCTAGGCGGAGTCTCGAAATCGACGGTCTCGAGGTCACGGCGACGATCTTAAGTCGCCTTAGAGAGGTCTCGAGGTCTTCGGAGATCTTATTTTTACAAATGAAAGGTAAAAATGAATGGATTTTTACTAAAAAGTCTTATATATATAGGAAGGTTAAAACGCTTTTAATGTCATTTAATGATAAGGCACAGGCGACGGCAATCACGAGGTTTTCAAACCCTGGGTGTCAAAGTTAAAAGGACGGTTCCTCAAAATAAATATTTCTCGGCGTGTCCCGCCTTTCTCGAGCGCGCTTGAGTTCTTTTTGTTAGAAAAACACCTTTCCCTTTGGTATGGCGTCATAAGAGCCGTTGGATGTAGGTAGGATCATAACCCAATGACCCAGGTTGACCATTTGCCAAGAAAAAGTACCACATCACTCCCAACACCTCCACGTACTACTATTGCTATTACCACCCTCTATGTCTCTCTTTGACAACTCATTCAACTCTTCATAAAAAATCATACCACCAATTGGGAAAGACCCACGCGTGATCTCAAATCATTCAACTCTTCATAAAGAATCAAAACACCAATAGGGAGAGACCCACGTGAACAACCCCGACCGCGTGATCTCGAGCTCCGCGTAGCCTCGAGCCGCGAACAACATCGGCCTCTGTAAAGCAACCTCGATCTGCGCGATCTCGAGGTCCGTAGACGATCCCGACTGCGCGATCTCGAGGACCGCGAATAACCTCACTGCGGAGCGGAACATGGAGCACCCGAGTGATCTCGAGCCCCCAAGCGAGCTCGAGATCTCGGCCCGCACAAATCCCCGTAACGAGGCGTGTGGCCTAAATTATGACCTCTAGCCCCGTAACAAATGACAAGGTTCACGAAGTAGCTCGCGACCACGAAGCCCCCAAAGAAACGTCCTCGGCCTCGAGCAACTCCGTGAACCGGAGGAATAATGATAAAGCGATGAGATCTTGAAGCTATACATGGGGTCTAGAAAAAGGGCACGAGCCCCATATCCGAACCGGATCGGGGGAATGGGCCTAACGCGCGGAAAGGTGGACCATTGATCTTCCCGACAACATGGTACAACACGACCCTTCGATGATGATGACACTTGGCGCAAGCATTCGCCAGGATATTTATAAATATAATGCTACAATAATTGATGGTAACTATTCATTCTCATCACTTTTACTACTCACTTTCATATTTACCGTCTCCCTACCCTCGTACCTCACGAACTCGATCGACTTAGGCATCGGAGGGTCTTAGTCGGGACCACCCCCTTGCTGACGTGTGTTCTTCTATTTTAGGTCACATAGAACTCGAACCCGATTACACGTAAAATCCGTGACCCGAAGGTAACTCGATCTAAATCGGGAGCACTTGTAATGAAACTAAGTCCAAAAATTCCTTTTTGATTAAGAACAAAATATCTTTGAGTTGAAACTTAGTTCATAAGACATGATTATAGCATTAAAATTATAATATTCTCCCACGAAAACTAAAAACATCATACCAACAATAGAATGTGTTATGCCTATGACAAAACATCTATGATTTGCATGGCGGGGATTGGATGCAGGACGAAACCTGGCGGGGAGCTCTGGATGGCCTCTTCTTGGTAGGGGGCGAGAAAAAGAGATAAGCCATTTTTCTTGAGCCTGCGCGCCATGATTTGCATGCCCTGTTCCAAGTAAATGCAAAGCGGATTCCGCAATCATGTCTTGAAATTCATCCGAGTCGACAATTTACGCTTCTCGATCTCCACTCGGCTACGCCGCCACGGATGCCCTCTTCTTTTCCTTCGGCTAGCATGTGCAATCTTCTCGATTGCGCTTTGAGCATTTCATCTTCATATCTTTTTACCGCTGCTCGAGCCCTCCGAAGCTCCTCTAATAATGAGGTATTTCGAGTATGTGAGCCGTGGAGATCTATCTCCACTTGGTAGCTCGGCTCGGAGTTGTTGCAAGCGTTGCTCGAGGCCTCATTGGTAGTACGGAGCTCCATCTCGGCCGGGAAGTAAAGCCACCCTCGTGTCATATGCGATGGAGCTCATAAGCAATATCATCCCAAGAAAGCGAGAGGAGGTTAATGATAGATGTGGATAGTAGAGATAGACACAAAAAGGCAACAAATTACAAACCTTGGAGGCAAAGTAGGCCATATTTGCTACACGGGTGTTGAAATCTACGCTTTCCAAGCATTGTAGGTCGGCGGGGGTGACGAGACCTTGCACCCAATCAAAGATCTCGATCCGAGTCTTGTACCTCTAGAAGAGAGACCACTGGGGGAAAACGCGGGGGTGAGGGGGACATTGAGCACTTACCATCTATGAATTTAGCCAAAATTGACGACTAGTAAAATAATAGAAACCAGGATCTTGACGTCTTAGCGTGATAGTAATCTCGCCAGAGTCAAGTTGGTGGGCTCTTCTCGAAAATTGGTAAATTCTTCATGGAAAACTAAAAACAGATTCAAAATAAATCTAAAAATCAATATCTACCACAACAGAATAATGTCGTTAAGCTAAGACACACAAAACAACTCATAGCTACACCTATTTTTTTCATTACCTCTTTCCTAAGAAACCTCTACATCCCATTCAAAGAAAGATGCTCGGACTCAAATTCTGCGCCTTAGTTCCTCCCACCGTCCAATCGTTCTTCCGATTGTGAGCCTCAGCGACCGCTTAACTTGTCGTCAACTGTTCCAGTGTTTGAGAAGCCTCCTTGTTTTTTCCCCTTAACTTGGAAAAATGATTTGATGTTCAAATACAAATGTTCTCATTAATGAAGTATACGGAAAGTGCAAATTAATTGGCCAACCGTCCCAAATAAATTCATTTGATATTTAAATAATATATTATTTTAAAGAAATTAAAATACATCCAAACAACATTCACAATATATAATCAAACATAATTTAATTATTTCCAAAAAGTTTAAAAATTTCAAATGCGAACCCCAAAGGTTCGCTCGAAGAACCATAATAAAAGCAACCAATAAAAATGAGGTGCGAATAAGCGATAGATTCAAATAAGCAAGAGACTTGTGACATTACAACACAAGTTGTTCATCACATACAAAATGGTTGTTCGTTACATACAAAATGAGGTCATAAAGCGTCTACCTTTACAAAATAAGACGACAACCTGAAAAATACTGACTTAGAAAAGGCGTGTCATTTAAGAGGAATCATTTAGCTTTCCCGTCGTCATCATCGTTTTCAACTTCGGGTTCTCGGTGGTGGCAATGTGCACAAGTATCAACTCGAGAATTCATCCACCTCCTCTACATCGCCAACCTCTTCGATCTCGCCCGCAAAGATCGCCCGTCCCACGAAGGTTTTTCCATGTCATCTGTTCAAATATGTCCAGTTTAGCGAGATCAAAATCATCTTTGAAAGCCCCTTCGCTAATCGCCTGGTCGCGACATCGCTCAAATCCATCGAAAAGATGACAAATCGCTTTGCGAGCTACGAAGGTCTCAAAAGAATGAGAGCGAAGAAAAGCCCGTACCCGCCGAAGAAAGCATTTTTGATCGCGCTCTTGTATCTATTTGTGGCTACATACTCCCGATAACCACGAGAGCGACCCAGTTGTAAGATTCTTGGCCCTCAAACGCATGGGCTCTTTTCAAATCCCTCACATCGTCTTGAGCTTTTGATATCGACCATATAACTCATCCACCGAGCTCGTAGAAGCGAATTCTCTTTAGCAAGATCGCTACACGCATCTTTTATTGTTTTTTCCTTTTCGAGCTCCATTCCTTTAACCTTTTCCGACTTGCGGCTCGCAGAGTTGAGCATCGTGGGCACCCTTCCAATCGGCTTGGCGACATGTGGTGTAAGATAGCATTATTCTAAAATAAACAAAAAGGTATTAAGGCTCGAAAAACTTAAAAGGAGAAATAAAAAGCAAAGTCGCAAAGTACCATGAAGTTATTGTTGTGAATGAGCTAATATTATGATAGTCTGGGCATATCACGATCGATTCAAAGGATCAGTCGGATATCACAGTTGATTGCAAGGATCGGTCACATCATTATTTATAGGAGAAATATGATATTATTTTTGAGATATTCTAGGATATTATTGTTGTATATTCTCCTTATATAGTTAGCTTTGTTAAGGTAGGTATACACCTATAAATAATCTGTGCGAGTGTACATTGTTTTCATAGAATAAAAAAACAATTTCTTTTCTCTGAAATCTTCATGGTATCACAAAATGACCAGGCTATCTTCTTTGATTACTCAATAATTTCGACACCCATTAGTCAAATATGTCCGAGGTTAAAACCTCGAATACCTCCACACCAAGTCGAACCATGGATCGAGTGAAAGTTCCTCTATTCACATCACTACACACAAATTGAATGGAAGCAATTTCCTTAGATGGGCTCGATCCGTAAAGTTCTTCATTAGAGGGCGTGGAAAGATGGGTCAATTTAGATGGATCTAAGAAGGCTCCGTGATGGGTGATCTTGAGTTATGAGGCATGGCAAGTTGAAAATTCTATGATTCTTGCATGGTTGATTAATTACATGGAACCAGGTGAGTCAAAATTTTATCTTTTATACGTCTGACCCAAGAAGTTATGGGGACACTTTAATCGATGTTCTCAAATCTTAATAACGACTCACAATCGTATGATTTACGAAGAAAGGTTAATGATACCAAGCAGGAATATGAATGTTATGGCATATATTTACCATTTTGAATCAATCTTGGATGGAATTAGACTTGTACCAAGATTATGAATGGAAAGACGAGTGGATTTTCTACAATATAGGAAGATTGTTGAAAAGGAGAGGGTGTTTGATTTTTAGGGGGCTTGAACCACGAATATGATCTTTGTTAGAGGAAGAATTAAGAGCACCAAACCTTTTCCTTCGATTCACGGTGCCTATGCAGAGATTAGACGTGAGGAGAGTCGACTCTTTGTGATGGTGAAAAAGGAAGCACCATTAGCATCGGAAGGTTCGCATTAGCTATTGGAAGAGCCAACCCGGGTGGACGAAAAAAAGATGGCAAAAAAAAAAGCAAGCGAGAAGGATGACTTGTGGTGTGATATTTGCAACAAGCCACGACACACACCGGAGACTTGCTGGAAAATCCATGGTAAGCCACCAGGATTTGGAAGAGGTCTGGAAAGGTCCAGAAAAGGTCCAAGCTTTGCGAAAGGCTACAAGTTATGGTGACCAGGAGCAAAATAAAGCCAACCAACAACCTGAGGAACAAGTTTTGATAAACCTCAAATAGAGTCTGCAAAAAATTGTTGAACAAATACAACCAAAACCAGAAAACTCCTACTACTACTCGCTAATATTGCTCAAAAACAGTACATATGATAGTGCACTTTCATTAAATCGATGATAACCCTTGGATTATTGATTCGGGGCTTGAGATCATATGACCGGTTCTTCCAAGTACTTTTCCACATACACTCCTTGTTCAGGTCAACAAAAAATAAAAATAGTGATGGTTCTCTCTCTTGGTGGGTAAAGGATCTATTGTTCTATCCGAAAACTTGGTCCTGATTTCTGCTTTTACATGTTCCCAAACTATCTTGTAACCTTATTTGATCAATAAGTTGACCAGAGACCTGAATTGTGTTGTCATTTTCTCTCCTAATGCTTGTGAATTTCGTGGATATCTTCGGGGAAGAAGATTGGCAATGCTAAGGAGTTGAATGGTCTCTTTATCTATGAAGAGGAAAACAAAGAAGCACAAGCCTACAGTGTGAGGAAATATCGAGAAAATAAAGACGAGATTATGAGATGGCATTTTAGATTAGGTCACCCTAATTTTCATTACTTGAAAAAATTATTTCCGTCATTGTTCAAGAGCAATAAAACTTCGATTTTCATTGTGAGACATGTGAGTTTGCAAAGCACCATCGTGTCCCTTTTCCCGCAAAACATTACACTCCTTCTAGTCCATTTTCGCTAATACATAGTGATATATGGGGGCCATCTGACTTCAAACCTTATCAGTGCGAGGTGGTTTGTTACTTTCATTGATGATCATACACGCATGTGTTGGGTTTATTTGCTCAAAAGAAAATCGGAAGTAGCATCCATTTTTGAAATTTTCGAGATCTCATAGAAAATCAATTTGAAAAAAAAAATAAGATAATACTGATGATAATGGCCGAATACGATCGCGCTTTAGGTCAATACTTTGAAAAATGGGGAATTATTCACCAAACATCGTGTGTGGGGACACCTCAACAAAACGAATTCATTTGAAAGAAAAATCGGCATTTATTAGAGGTGGCGGGGCCTTGTTATTCCAAATGAAAGTTTCTAAAGTTTTTTGGGGTGATGCGATTCTCACAAACATTTACCCGATTAATAGAATGCCTAGTAGAGTGCTCAACTTTGATATCCCACTAAAAAAGCTTGAAAGAATTTTTCCCTCGCCAAACACTTGTTTTCTTCTCTTCAACCACGTGTATTTGGTTGTCTTTGCATATGTCCATAATTTGGATATTCACAAATCTAAACTTCACCCAAAGTTGAAGTGCATCTTCCTTGGTTACTCACCATCACAAAAGGGTTATAAGTGTTTCCATCCTCCATCTCGAAAATACTTAATCTCTCGTGATGTCACCTTTGTAGAACACCAACCTTTCACCCACCAATCTTCTCTTCGGGGGAGAATATGTTGAGTGAAGAGAACAACAGTGGATCTAGTCCATCATTGGTTTGGGAAGCTATTATAAACACCCTTCCAAATTATGACCACACTAGTGGTGCGAAAAGTGGTGGTAATGAAAATAGTTCGAACGAAATGGGAAATTGAAATTGAGAGAGGAATGGAGCAGTTACTGATCAAAGTGAGTTACAACCGAATCAAGAGAAGGATGATGACTCAATTGGTCAACAAGAACACACAACATCAAATCGGGAGCAAAATAAGTCTCCAAAGGAGTTCCGTGTTTACTCAAGAAGACCAAAAGAGATCATCCATCCTCCAAAGCACCGCCGCCTTTAGACCACTGAAATAACCATTCGGAAGACACAGTAACTCCTCAAGTATCTCTCATAAAGATCTTAATCTTCCTATCGCCTCGAAAGGGGAGTTAGAACTTGTACGCAACACCCTATATCTAATTTTATGTCATACCGTAAACCGAATCCTCTTTATAGAGCTTTTGTTACTAATATTTACGGTGTCCAAGTACCCAAGAGTATTCGAGGAAGCTATGGAGGATCCGAAATGGAGAGTCTGCTTTGTATTTGAGGAGATAAGGGCACTAAAGAAAAATAACACATGGGAATTGACAACTCTACCCAAAGGAAAGAAAGCGGTTGGATGCAAATGGGTATTTGATTAAATTTAAAGTCGATGGATCCATTGAACGATACAAAGCGCGTCTAGTGGCAAAAAGGGTACACCTGGACCTACGGGATAGATTATCGGGAGACATTTGCTCCGGTGGCTAAGATAAGCACTATTCGGGTTTTGATATCCTTAGCCTCAAAAGGGATCAAGTTTTGAATCATCTTGATGTGAAAAATGCTTTTCTACATGGAGATCTAGAGGATGAGGTATATATGAAAATCCCACCAGGCTTTGAAGAAGTTATGGGAGTAAACCAAGTTTGCAGATTGAAGAAATCACTATATGGCCTTAAACAATCTTCAAGAGCATGGTTTGAGAAGTTTACAAGTCTATTCGCAACAAAGGTTTTAATCAAAGCCAGGAGATCACACCTTGTTTTTCAAGCATGGATGGAATGACAAAAATCACCATCTTACTAGTATATGTGGGCGATATCATCCTTACGGGAGATGATGGTGAGGAGGCACAAAGATTGAAAGAGGAATTAAACAAAGAGTTTGAAATCAAGGACCTTGGTAATTTGAAGTATTTTAAGGGAATTGAAGTAGCAAGGTCGAGGAGAGGGATATTTTTATCACAAAGAAAATACGTCTTGATCTTTTAAAGGAAAGCTGGTATGATTAGCGATAAACCTTGAATACCCCTATTGAACTTAATCATAAGGTTGAAAGTCCGAATGGTGGAATGGTTGATAGGGAACAATATCGAGAGATTGGTAGGAAAGCTCATTTATCTTTCCCATACTCGCCTTGATATATCATATTCGATGGGGATAGTAAGTCGGTTTATGCAAAACCCAAATGAGGAGCACATGAAAGTCATTTCTACGGATTGTTAAGTATTTAAAGGGCTCTCCAGGAAAAGGGTTATTATTTGCTAAAGGTGAAAAAATGGAGGTTGAGATATACACCGATGCCGACTGGTGGATCATTACTTGATCGAAAATCTATTTACTGGATATTGTGCTTTCTTGGGGGAAATTTGGTTTCTGGAGAAGTAAAAAGCAATCTGTAGTAGCTCGTTCTAGTCTTTGAGGCAGAATTTAGATCCATGGCTTTGGGAATGCGTGAAGGGGTGTGGATGAAAAATATCTTGGAAGAATCAAGATCTGAGGTTTTCTATCCAATGAGACTATTCGTGACAATAAAGCGGCAAATCAAGATATAGCACATAATCCTTCAACACGGCCAAATGAAGCATGTTGAAATAGATAGACACTTTATAAAAGAAAAAAATAGAAGCGGGGTGATTTGTATTCCTTTTGTGCGATCGGAGGATCAACTAGCGGATGTGTTTACAAAGGGTCTTTCGTCTCAACATTTTTCCAAGATATTATCTAAGTTGAGAATGCGGGACATATTTGAGCCACTTGAGGGGAGTGTTGTGAATGAGCTAATATTATGATAGTGCAAGGCGGCATATCACGGAGATTGCAAAGGATCTCAGTCGGATATCGCGGATTGATTGCAGGGATCCGGTCACATCCATTATTTATAGGAGAAATATGATATTATTTTTGAGATATTCTAGGATATTATTGTTGTATATTTTCCTTATATAGTTAGCTTTGTTAAGGTAGGTATACACCTATAAATAATCTGTGCGAGTGTACATTGTTTTCATAGAATAAAAAAACCAATTTCTTTTCTCTGGAAATCTTGATTATTATGTCTGCATGAGCTCCTTGAGACGCGTGAAATCAAAAGCGGCTAAGCAAATTGATCGGTCGGGAGAAGTGTATGCTTGTACAATTGTAAAGAATCCTCTCCAAAGATGTGTGTTTTAGAAGCGGAGCTTTGGCCGTTGATATACCATTCGGGAATGATGCGAGCGAGGAAGCATTAAAAGGGTGTGACACAACATGTGGAGTTTTACTCCGTTCGTCTCGCGCATATTACTTAGCCGCTTTTCGCACATTTTTCCAACCAGGCCAATTGATTGTGCGTCCAAATGCGGATCGCTAGAAGCTCTACATCGGGATCAATACTGAGTTTCTTGATGGACGACAAATCCCACGGTCGCGATCTTTCGAGCCCCACTCTTGCCTTGTGAGATTTGTCCGTATGAGGTTTATCCTTAGAAGATTTAGAAGATCTTTCTTTCTCACCGGCTGTGGCGTTCGCGATTTCGTAGTAACCGATTGATGCGAGAGAGTAGCACGGATAGGAAAAGGATGAGAAGTGCTTCGCTTCCGCCAGCCTCAGAAGACAAGTCACCCTGCACCCCGAACTGGACATCATCTAACTGGGAAAGGTTAGTGCGCGACCCGAGCGCGCCTTTAGCATCAGCAGAACTGGCTGGGGAGGGCGATCCTTGCGACGAGCGAGCAAATACTCTAGTAGCTCTTTCAATCGCTGCTTCGCCATAAATGCCGAACGAATCATGCTTACCAAAGTGGGAAAGGGAAATGTAAGAAAGATTAGATCAAGAAAAGCACACAAGTAAAAAGAAATGAGAATTACCCAAAGTCGATGAAGTTGGCCTCGGGGGCGAGCTAAAGTCGACAAGTGAAAGAACTTTTTTAATAGATCAACAACCACGAACCAACCGTTAGTCACCATTGGTAATAGATTCCTCCCCAAGTAACGAGGGCCGGTCGTGTAACTTTCCAATATAAGGGAACTCCCAAAGGGTCCTCGGTAGGAGCTCGCAAGTAAATAAATCTCTACTTCTAAGGAGACACGAGGAAGGAGGAGGAGGTGGGAAAAGTTTACGATTAGGTTGGGGTGATATGTAATAAGAACCATATGCACTAGTCGTTGAGAAGAAATTTATAGAATTTAGGCTCTAAATAAGAGAAAAAGAAGGGTGTCTTATTAAAATAACAAAACATAGTATGTGGCATAAGCATTCGGGACTAGTTGGGTATGGCATACCCTCAAGCCATTCGAATATTTACAACATGATTAGGCAGGGGGGAACCTCAAGCCGAACTTCTAAACTAGCGAGGTGAAAGGCCATACAACAAGGTGATGGCTTATCTATTGTGTCACTTCTCACGGGAAGGATCGTCTTATAATCGTCGAGTATAAAAATATTTCCCTAATTTCCGCTACTTTGGGCTCTCGAGCGATGGATCGAAGCAAGGCCCGGGGCAATAAACTCTAAATCGGGATCTACGGAGGGCTCGTCTTCTCCAAAGCTACTATTTTCTTGTTCCGAATCATCATTTGGGTTATTTACAAAGGAATTTGCCCTAACGGCCCTAAGAGAACTTGCTTCTAAAATAAGGCAAGAAGAGGTCAAATTAGCTGTTGAGAGACGAACTCGATCTTGAGCTCGAGCTCGAGCTAGTAGAACTCCAAAGAGCAAAAAGTGTGCGGTCGGAAGCCATTATTGCAAATAGGTAAAAGAGAAGCAAAATTGAATGTAATTAAAAAACAGGACGCGAAGCGAGCGAGGACTACCTCGAGAAGACGATCTAAAAAAGTCGAAAACCTTTGTCAGGAAGAATCTCGAAGCTCACGGCGAGTGGGAATTATTTATGCTCCGAGGCAACAACTAAAAATGAGGATTGAAAGAGGTGTCCTTATATATATATAGGATGGACGGGAAGATCTAACGGCACGCAAAAAGGTGACCTTCGTATCCGACGGCTAAGATCGAAGTTACTTTAGTAACAAATACTAAAATAATCGGGGTTAATGTTATACATAAGGTTCATTTACCCTTTTGCCTTACTTTATAAGCTAAAAGACATAAGAATCCTAAGATCCGCGTGTTTTGTATTCGGTCCCGACCCAAACTCCTAAAAAGGGTCACCCCGCGAGTTTCTACCGTTGATTCCCTCGGTGACATGACGAACACATGCAATCTTGACACGTGGAGCTAGCCCGTACGGCTATCATCAAGACAAAACCTATAAATACTACACAAATCCATTGCAACATGTATCTCATTACTTACTATTCACTTCACATAATCAATTCATTACGACCTTGCGATCGACTTAAGCATCGGAGGTCTTAGCTGAGACCCACACGGCTAGCCTAATGTTTGTTCTCTTACGGGTCACCCTGACTAAAGTACTGAGCACGAGGCGTGCTTGCGACCCAAAGTACATGTAATTTATTCACACCCAAATCGAGTTGGTGCCAACATATTCTAGGATGGTGAAGGCGATAGAGCAACCCTAAAATTCATCGGATCTAGAGGTTTGCGGGAAGGGGATCGCTGACCAGTGGAAGTGTTTGACATGGATAAAAACACAGAGGTGAAGAATTCGGAGAAAAGGAAAAATATATATAATATACAAAGCGAAGTAGATTCTGCGTAAAGAAAGAGAACATACCCATTTGAATCGATGTAAGGAAAGAGGATGTTGCGAGAGAAGAGAATGATCGGAGAGTTTGCTTGGAAAGATGTTGGGATGTCTTAGGAGCAGATTATTGCGCGGAGAAGATGAAGTACAATATTTGCGAGTGAATTGTGTTTGAAGCCTTATAACAATGGTGGGCAATAGGAGGCGAAAGGTCATTTAGATACTCGTAAATAGAAGATGAATAGGTGGACATTAGCCATTGTTGGATGGTGATTGAGATGTAGGGTTGGATCAAAGCCAAGAGTAATCTAACCATTGGCACATGGATAGGTGGAAGATTAGGATGAGAGTTTGATATGGCGGTAAAGGGCCATTTTGAAAACCAGTTTTCTTTTTTAAAAAATAATAATAACACATCACAAGACAAAGTAATGTTTTGTCATGCATAAAAGCAATACCATTACAAGGAAAAATGATATCGGAGCAAAGGAGGACAAAACAACCCTTTAGTTAGGGCAATGAAAATATCTTTTGATTGTTATTGGAGCTCGGCAAATGCCTAAAAATTGAGGTGGTAAGTTCGAGGGGCGGTGGAGCACAACCCGAGCCGAGCTCCAAATGCTTAAGTATATGTCCGAGCTATTATTTAAATAAAGATAGAGGAGCAAGATCAACAAAAAGAATTGCAAAAGACAGAGCGAAATAGAGTTTCATTACTTAATAAAATATCTGAGTACAAAAAGCCAAAAGTACAACAATAAAAAGCGAGAATACATAAATCCCTGAGCGAGTGGGGGAGCATTTTCCATAGTCAAATCGTCTCACCGAGATAGTTACGTCGTCTACGAGGGTAATCTCGGGATCTTCTTCTTGAACTTGGCCTTGAGAGGAAGGGATGAGTTGCAAGGCCTGCTGATCTCCGGGGGTGTGGGGTAGTACCCCCCGAGCTCGAAGCGGGGAGCATGAAAGCGAGATAGGAACTCGACAAAGGTCTCAACAGGAGCCTTGTTGAGACGATCTGCTTCATTCGAAAAAACAAAGCCTTTTGGATCAGGGAGTAGGCGCTTGGGGCTTTGTCTGTCGAGCTGTTCAGTAATCCCTTTTTCCTTAAGCTGGTTCTCAGCTTGATCGAAAGCAAAGTTATAATACTCCATAGCTCAACAGATAACACCTTAATAAATTGATCGAGCTAAGGAAAGCTTGCTTGACCTGTCCCGGGACTATTTGAATGATAGAATAGCCCTCTGGAGAGGTCGGGAAGTCACGGCGACCGATCTCAATGCCTTCAGCTCGGGCTTGATCAATATTTGTTGTACATTGAATCTGGAGATCGTTCATTACAACTTTGAGAGCAGAATTATCGGACTCAGGGCCTTTGGTTTTGTCTCGTAGGAGCGATGGTAACCATGTGAACGTCACGATCTTTGAGTGGCAAACTTCTTCCTGCAGTTTAGCTTCTTTGGACTTCAGCCTCGCGCATTCCTTTTTGAAGGAGTTCAGTTCATTCACAAGGGTAGGGTTGGCAAAACCAACTCGAGTCCGGGAGATCGGGCGCTAGTATCACTTCGGCCTTAGAGTGGTCTGAAAAAATGAGCTCACCGGCTCGGCATCACCGAATTTCTCCCGAGTGGCGCGATCGGGTGGGCGAGTTGCCTGGATAAATTGTGTAGCCGTAGAGTGCCATCGGTGTTCTTTAAGGTGGAGTTGCCGATAAAAAAGTTTTGGTTGGGTGTGTGTATAGGATTACGCGTGTAGGAGATCGGAGTGGGGAATGGTGGAGTAGCACTTAGATTTTTGGTGACAAGAACACTTTGGAACTAGTGGCGGGTCTTTTGGTGGAGGCGATTACCTACCGAGCTCCGGGGGCTGTGAGGTAAAACGACATCGGCGGGTGAATCGGGATGCACGGTCCTGGGAGATGTGTCTCCTTGATCGAACTAACACCACCTTCATGGGAGGGGGGCGGTGGCGGAAGCAAAATGTCTTTGTCTTCCTCTTCCCCGCGCAACCATAGCAAGCATCATGATGTCTGTAAAAGTAAGGAACAAAAGTTAAACATAAAAACCATCATTAAAAGCCCTATTAAAGATGTAAGTGTGTGTTATTCTGAGATCGTTCTCTAACGGAGCAACAATAGAGCTTAGCTTAAAATAATATAGGAGAGAGGAGTGATAAGGCGGGATATGTCATATCTAACCAAAGTGAGTTTATTAACCAAAGCACTGAAGCTCGAGGAGATCGGTCTCGTGGGTTGTCTTTGGTGGGAAGCGTCGAAGTCCAGGTAGTAGGGAAACCCCGAGGATGAGGGGATGAAATGAAGAAGTACATATCTATCTTTCCAAAATTTATTCGAGGAAGGACATTTACTCAAAAACGAGCATCACATCGGAGGTGATATAAAATATACCTTTGGTAGATGAGGTCTTTACTTGGAAAAGCGAAAAATAGCTCGGTGGAGGTTCTACTTCTAAGTAGGCAAGGTTAGTATAAGGAAGCCGGCTATGATCCTAAGGAGTTTGGGGGCTAATCGGTTAAGGGGACACGATAGAGGTAGACACCTCGGTCATAAAAGCATGGATAGGAAATCGGAGCCCCCTCAATCCGACCTACGAAAAAAAGCTAGGTTATTTGGAGGAGGTCGGTTGGGCTATCCGAACTACTAGGAAGGGTTAATTTGAAAGAAGATGAGATTTTGGAATTCCTCTTAATATTTTGAAGAGTGTGGCGATTCACGAGGTCTCTTTGAAATCGTGGGGTAGTCCGCTAAAGGACCCGGGAGGTAGCTCGGAACTCAATATTCCCGAGAATCGATGCTCGGGCGATCTTGGCTCGATTGCATCCGGGTTCGAAGAGGGGGATTTCGATGTTACAATTAAATTGGGAAGATGAGCACGCTCCGGGACCACCTTTCCAATTCGGCTATATAGGGGTCGAGGGGTAGAATGTGAAGATGACGAAGCGAAAAAAAAAGAAAAGGAAGGAAAAGTATTGAAAACCAAAGAAATGAGAGAAAAGTACCTAGTGGGGAAGAACGATTACGAAGTAGGAGATGAATAGGCAGAAATTCTTGAAGTGCAGGAGAACTTGTCGGAGTAATGGCGAAAATCTCGAGAGGTGTAATTTGTTTTTGCAAATGACAAAAAGTTAAAAGAGAAGAAGGAGCGGGGGTCCTTTTATAGAGGAATGAGGATAATAATTGGAAGATGGAAGGGTGAAGGTGGACCGTTGATTAAAGATGAATCGCACGGTTTTCAAAGCGCACCTAAGGATTTGAAAGAACGTCCTATCGGTCATGTCATAATGTCGGGGTTTTTGAAAGGGCGTAAGGAGGCGTGAATCGAAAGGGCAAAAACCCTAGAAAGAGCTCGGAGTCGGCATCAAGCAACTATCGCCGAAGTGTAAGTCCTCTAACTATTATTGGGGTGAGCAATTGATGAGGATAATATAAGATGATCTCATGGGCCGGTGATGAATTGTTGTAATTGGGTCAAGTGATGAATTGTTGTAATCGTGGGTCGAGCTTAAGGAGAACTTATGATAGGGATGAACTAAGGGGGCTCTATTTGTGAAGCCCCGCTTTTTCAACATATTATACGATGTTGTATAGTGATAATATTTTTTTAAGTGTCGCAATACCTATTATAATTAAAATGTGACTCATTTATTTATCTCTTCCAACGTCAATTACTCTTTATCTATGTTCGAGCATACCAATTATTTTTCTCCTCAAGTATTAATTCTCGATCGATTATTTTTTACTTAAGTAATATTTGACCCTTAAAATTTTAGGAGTACATTCCAATCCTTATACAAATATATCACCTTATTCTATAATACAATTCCAAACAACTTCCTATTTATGTTGAAAAAATACACATTTTGTTATTTCACATCCTTATTTTAATTTTCCTATATTTATATATATGTATATATATATATATATATTACATTTTATTTTCCTTTATTTTTGTAAAAGACAAGAAAACCAAAACTTTATCATCCTGCACCATTTAAAATTCCATCTACTCATCCATTTACCATAATTAAACCACAAAACAAAAACTAATCCTCCCTACTTCTCCATTTCGCCATAAGCCTACCTTTTGGGGAATAATACCATTTTTTTATCACACCCCAATAATTTATTCTTCCCAACAATTCCCTTCAATAAAAAATTTTCAAGACAACAAAATCTAACCCCTACCCCTTAAAATCGATCATAGCAACCTTTTAGGGAATCAATCCAATTTTTTTTTCCCTACAACAACTCATCTATTCCCTTTACATTAAACAACTACAAAAAAAAAAAACACATCACCCTCCAACTAATATTCTTGCATAAATTGTTGATAACATTGCTCATCATTATATTTTTATGATTTATGATGCTATGAATGTTCAAATATGTTTTAGAAATGTTTAACATGAATTTTTATATATCTTTGGAATTCTGGATTTGTAACTTGTACAAAGAAAATCGAAGCTTGGTTATTTTTGAAATTATTGTGAAATAAGGGGCCAAAAGTGTAAATATGAAAAATTGTGAAGGCCACCTCTAAAAATTCGGAATATTGGACCCAAGACAGTAAATTTCATATATGAAGTGACTTGAAAGATTGGGACCCCTCTTTTGAGGCAAGAAAATACAATAAGGAACAAGTTTGATATCAAAATACAAAATTGTAAAACTTAAAGGACCAAAACGTAATTTTGAAACTTGGGCGAAATAAGGTACCACGAAATTTTTCTGACTTATTTAATATGGTATTTTGAACCTTTAGTTCAAATTTCATAACCATCCGACTTGAAACGAGCCTTTAACGATGAAAAATCGCTTTTGGGCCAAAATTATAATTTTCAAAAATGAGGTATCTAACTTTTGAATTTTTCAAATCTGTTTTAACCACAACTTACTATTGTCCTAAGAAGTATTTGAAAATTGGAATCGCCTCAAGATTCCTCCCTTTAAGAGTTCCCTAATTTTAAAATATCAAGTCAAAAATTGCAATTTTTGGAAATTAGAGGTCAAATCTGCAAATTTTATAAAATCTGTCCCGAGCCTCTGGAAAATTTAACCCTATGGGAATTTAAAAATTTTGAAACTGACCTTACCCATTTCCGAGTCCGAATTTGAAACTTATCGAATTTTAGAACCCGATGGAAATATTGTCCTTAATAAAAATGATTTTTATTTTAAAATTTGATAAGTACGTTGAAGTTGAGATTTTCTAACTCGGTTACCTTATAAAAATTTTAAGAGATGTTTCATACTTGTCTAACAAAAATATCGAGTTTGAACATAATGTCATCGAATCAAAAATTAAAACCTAGATTATCCGCCGATAACTAGACATCGAGTTTTATTTTTTGAAATAAATATAGGATATAATTGTGTGACCAAGATCACTTGAACATGCTAATAGATTTTATAAATTTTTTGAGCGAGCAAGATAGTACTTGGAAGAGAAATCTTGAGGTGAAGATTTAAGTGAAACGTAAAGTGGAATTAAATGTGAAGTGAAGTGAAATTTGAAGTGAATTATGAAGTGAAGTGAAATTTAAAGTGACATGTGAAGTGAAATGATAAGTGGAGGCGAAAATGAGAATGGAAGTAAAAAGTAAAGTGAAAATTTAAAGTGGGATAACGTTTACGGCCCTATCCAGTGAAGTGGGATATTGGTTATGGCTTTATCCAAATTAAGTGGGATACGGCTACGGCCCTATCCAGTGAAGTGGGACATCGGCTACGGCTTAATCAAATTAAGTGGGATACCGCTACGACTCATCCAAGTGAAGTGGGATATTGGCTACGGCGTTATCCAAGTGGGATATTGGCTACGGCCTTATCCAAGTGGGATATCGGCTTGACCTTATCTTGAAATGGGATATTGGCTACGGACTTATCCATTGAAAGTGGAAGTAAATTTAATAAAACAATAATAATGTTTGACTAATTAAGACGATCTAACATAATGGTTAATGGAAATCTTTATATAAATAACGAAACAAAGTCATATGCACTCTCATGCATTGATTTAGTGAAACCATTTTCCGTGCATAAAAACGTGCCACACTCGCACACCAACACCACCCACCGAGAATTTTGTTCTCACCCCACCTTTTTATCAACCGGAAGATGAAGAGTTTGTATTAGGGCCGGTGACGACGGATCCCAAGCGTAGCCTAGTTACATATTGTATTATGAATTTTATTAAGGCGATGAATTTTATTTGTAATGATTTAGACCTTGGACTTATTTGTTGTAATAGCGGGCGTTGGACCTTGAGGAACAATTGTTATGTTATATTTTATTTTTTGGATTCCATTTGCAACCATACTCGACTTAGTTATTCCCTTATTCATAATTAGGGATTTTATCATTCTATATTATGTTGGAGGATAAATAGGTTAGCTTGCTAAACCGGTATAAGTTTGGTAAATTTTGTCATGGCTTAGTTTTGGGGACGTGACACTATTGGTAAGATCGGATCGTGTGGAATTCCGCCGAGGGATGAAAAAGTATACTTAGTGATGAGGTCGATAAAGAGGACCGTTGGGCGAATCGATGGACTTTGCTAAGGCCGAAATGAATCAAATCCTTGTAAATGGGCAAAGCCGAGAGGCCTATTAGGAAGATTAAGTTGGAAAATTCTAAGTACAATCTCTTCAAGAATGATCGATGGTGATGAACTAAAGATCGTGAGCTTGGGCTTGCGAGCGGGTACGATTGACTAGGACAAGGCTAGCGTGGGTCTTCGAGCAAATGTTTTGAGCAAGGATGGTTGAACTGGCGACTTGGGTAGTGGGCTCGGTCCGTCTGCCGAGCTCAATGGTAAATTAGGGTTGAAGATTCAATCGTATCTTAATTATAATTCCGTTACCAAATCGTATGAGAATTAATTTTACAAAAACCTAATATTTAAGCTATCAAAGCCCAGTTCATTTCTACCCTAATCACACTTTTTACATTTTTTTATATTGTCGTCTCTTTCTTGTTGAACACTCTTCTCGACTTAAGCATCGGAGAGGACACGCTGAAGCAACCCTCCGGCTCCCGCTTTTGTGCAAGTCTACAACAGAGTTCGGGCGGAAATCGGTTTCGAGGAGGTGGAGCATTTATAGGATCAACCATATACCAAAGGTTAAATAAAAGTGTATTTTTGAAATGTTATTAAACTAGCAACTTTATAGAAAAAACACCACAAAAAAGAATTTTGAAGGAGGCGCGCTTCGACCGAGGCGCGCACCTCCAAAACATGCATCGCCTCGGAGTTCCGAGAGGTGTTTCGTGAGCCTCATGCGCCTCGCACCTCAGGCGCGCCTCTAATAACTATGGTTTTCGTATCATTTTTCTATTCATTCAATAAATACTCTTATTCTTCTTGTTTTATAGCTTCACCTATATTCTTGGACAATCTAATCTGACTTGACGTCGGAGTGTCTACACCAGGACCCTTCCTGGTGCTTTGCAGGTGGTGTTCATAAAGAAAGTAAGAGATCTTGACATTGAGAAAGTTCTTGGTGGTCGATTCTATCAGGTATATCACTCGATACGGGTATTTGAAAAAACTCCACAGAAACATACCATAAATATTTTCGGGATGGTCCGATTTGGAGAAAATCAAAAAGTGAACAAATGATCCTAATATGCTACTAATAGATGGGAGCATTTGTAGGGAAACTTTAAGTCCCAAAATTCCTTTTGATTCAGAATACAAATATGCTGAAACTCAATTAATAAAACTCGGATCATAGCATTTAAACTATGAAATTCAACCTGGAAAACCAAAAACAGATCATAGTAAATGACAACTACAGAATGTGTTAAGCCTTACGACACACAAAACAACCCATAGCCACAATTATTTTTTCATTACCTCTTTCCGGCAAACCTCTGCATCCCATTTTAGCAGCAGTATCCACTTTTTGGCGCCTCAACTCCTCCACCATCCGATCATTAATCTTCCGACTGTGAGCCTCAACAGCCGTTAACTTGTGCGTCAACTGTTCCAGTGTCTGAGAAACCTCCTTGTTTTTTCCCCTTAGTCTCTCCTCCCGAACTTCAGATTCCTTTAATTTTCCTTTCATTTCCTCTGTAATTTTATTATTTTTAAGTTTCTGCTGCTTCAATTCCTCAACCCCTTTGTCCGTTTCAGCTAACCTCCTCGCAAAACCCTTAAGCTTCTCTTCACACACTTCCAGTGCCTGATTTTTTCCCACGAGCTCCATAATTAGGCGAGGGATTATCTGATTGTTTTCGTACATCATTTTTGTGTGTTCCACCGAAACGTCGCCGTTTCCCCCTCTGTCATTATTCCTACATGTCTGAACAAATCAGTTGTCAACCTTGCAATCTTTTCCTTCATTTCCTCATATTCTTTTTGACGTTTGATCAGTTTCTCCTCCAGATGATCCTTTTCAAGATGATTTTCCGTCCCCATTTTCACGATCCAAAATAGTTTTGCGTTCGGTACACTTGAAGAAATTGGGGATGTTCATAAAAAATTGCACACTAAACTAATGGAAATAAAAATATGATGCGAAGTACAACCGTCAATCGTCACTTCTGCATATCTTCTTGGATTATTGAAAGGGCTGGTGCAATTATGATACCAAGGTGAAATTGCCGCTGAAACCCTGAATAGTAAATTAGTTAAATCACTTGGAAAAATGATTTGACGTTCAAATACAGATGTCGCCATTAATGAAGAATGCCGAAAGTTCAAATTAATTGGCCCACCAACCGTCCCAAATAAATTGATTTTATATTTAAATAATATATTATGTTAAAAAAATTTAAATACATCCGAACAACACTCACAATATTGAATATATAATCAAACACAATTTTAGGCCTCATATGGTTATGTTTCCATGACCATTTCTACCTTCTAGTCTTGAAAATCAATTTTGAGAATTTATTAGTTTTCGTGTGAAATTTGAAATATGTTTGGATGAGTGAATGAAAATGAGTTTTATGTAGGTTTGGAAATGAGATTGTGTTTGGTTGAGTAGTATTGAAGTATTATTTTGTGTATATAATAATTTGAAAAGTTGATAGTGGTTGAATATTTTAATTGAATATATAATATTATATTTGTGAGATTGTAGGCTAGTGGGTTCCATTATGTATAAATAACTAAAAAATAATAATATTTTAAGTTGATATAGTTGGTAATAGTGGGTCCCATATGTATAATTGGATGAAAAGATGAGAATAGTGATTGATGAGTGATGTAGGATATTGTATAGGGTTGTGAATTGAAATTATATGTTTTAGATGTTGTTTTATGTGAAAAATAGAATGTGGAAATGATTATTTCCATTGGAAAATTTATAAACAAACATGATTTAAATTTTATGAATAGTTGGAAATTGAAAATAGGTTGTTGGAAACATAAACAAACTAGGCCTTAATTATTTCCAAAAATTGTATAAATTTTTTTCATACTATTAACAAAATATATTTTTATTTCCACCCTAAATCAATAATTTTTGTTGGAATTATTGTTGCACTGGTAGTGTGGAAGGCATCTTAAGAAAGCATCTCCAATGGTCCCCAAAATAGGAAATCTGCCAAAGTTGAGTGAAAACTCACTCCAACATTCCTCCAAATGTTATGCTAAAAAGGAAGATGAGCAGTGCACACTACGTCTTGGATGGGATCTTCTATTCAAAAACACAGTTTCATCACCTATTCCAACCGTGTGTGGATGATTGACACGTGTATTACACTTACCATATAGATTTTTAAGCACAAATCAAGCGAGAAATTGTAGGGTTCTATATGGTAAGTGTAATACACGTGTCAATCATCCACACGGTTGGAATAGGAGATGAAACACGGTTTTGGAATAGAAAATCCCATCCGGCTACGTCTAGCGGGTTGTTCGATGTTAAAGTCTAAACCCCATTTATTTATTTTTGTTTTCTTGGTAGATTTATGTTTTTTATATTGATCAATTTTTTAAAATAAATTTAAAATTAGTTCCTAATTATCATTTTTTTTGTTATAAATTAACATTTTGTTGTTAATTTTTATATTTCTGTTGAATTATATATATAAAAAATGATTTTTTGATAAACAAAAATCAATTTATTATGAAATGTTAATTTTAAGTTCAAATTAGTTAATTTAATACTAATGCAATTATATTTGTATTTACTTATATTACATAAACTAAATATTAAAGATAAAATAATATATACATATATATGCTAAATTATTAATAGATAAATATATTAATTCAATATAACAGAAAATACAAATGGAATGACAATTTAGAGTTGGCTGTTTGAATCTTAAATTTCTCTAAGTTTTCCTTTAAAATAGTGTAAACACACACAAAAAATACATTAAGCATTAGAGATTCATTGGTTGGGTGAATATTTTGCTTTGAGGACTTTTTTTTTTTTTTTTTTTTTTTTGAGAGGACCATTGAGGACATTTTATATATGGTGATATGTCCATTACAATCTGATATTTATTCTGTTCTTTCACTTTCCCATACCAATGTGTTTGTCTGCAAACACTTCCTTTAGGAATAGAGCCATGGTTTATAATTTATTTTATATTACTTTGTATTTCTTGCCTCTTTTAAACTCAGCAATGCGCCATGTACCATGTTCATATGATTGGTTTGGTTACCAGTAAATTCAGGAATCTGATTCCATCAGCAAGAAGAGCCCAAACAAATTAGAAAATACACTTCGGATTTGAGCACATAATTAAGTATCAAATAATCTTTACTCAACTGCCGAAAGTCAGAGAGAGCAACTTGTTCAATCATGAAACCAAAGATATACATGGGAATCCATTTTTGACATTTTCTGTAAATTTGCAATATCATCATACATTTACTGTAAGAGTACCACCATTGTCAAGTACCTTAAAATTTCCCAAGGGAAGTAAGCTAATAATCTCTAAGAAATATAATCATCAGAACAAGGCAAATAAAAGTTATTTTGATCCAAAGAAGGGATCGTCGCCATTGCAATATGATGACGTTCGAGCCGGAATGGAAGAAATTAATCCACGCCATCGCCCCAAAGACACATCCGAAGTGGAGGGCCTACGGTGACGCTGATAACGGTCTTGTGACGCGGTGACACGTCATGAATTAGGCTCGCGCCCGCTACGAGCCCAACCACGCATGATTGCCGAGCCCCGACCCCGAGCCCAAATTTGTGGAAAACGCATGAGCGGCATGTATTTCATAAAAATAACCATTTGCCCATGCTTGCCCATGCTTAGTCTTTATTGGTATCAAAAGCGCCACATGTCAAAAAGTTATAGAGAGGAGTCACCAAGTGGCAAGAGTTGGGACATGCACGATTAGAGAGGACATGTGTCCTTTTTAATTATTTTACTTGATTAGTGATTGATTTGTGCAAAGATGCTTTGAAAACCCACTTACTCGAGGATATAAAAATCCTCATTTTAAGAAGAAAAAGGAGAGAGAAAAGAAGAAATGTAAACGCGAGATTGTAAGAAAGACGACCCCCAATAATTCGGCCGGCATTCGCAAAAAAGCGAATTAGCCATAAATAAATGCGTATTCGCGCATACTTATATTTTCACGTGTTAAACTTCTTATATATTTTGTTTGTTGACCAAAACGCACGTCAACACAATATAACATGAAGAGACTCTCGTAGTGATCTGTTGCAAGCCTTCGACATTGGTTGATAACTTTGGGGCATTGTTGTTTCACTTTAGCAACGGATTTCGTTAGCCTAAGCTCTGGATCTCCATCAATCAGATACTCTGCCAAATCGCATCCTTTGATTAAAAAAAAAAAAAAAAAGAACCAACATGTCAACTCAAAGAAATTCATGAGTAACTCTTCTAAATGATAAAGAATGGTAATTTTATGAATTTTTAAATTGCTAAATTCGAATGGAAAAAGTATTTTGACTACAACTGTTAAAGAAGGAGACTTAGTGATGCGGTAGAAGCGTAACAAGAACAAAGAACGCACACTACAAAGTAATCTCAAATATGAAATACATTAATAACGTAAATAAACTTTGGAAAAGAGAATAATTTCAAAACTTAAAAATATTCAACCACCCTAAAAATAATAAATTAGCAAGTATTTATAGGATTAAAACCATACCACAATAAAACTCCTAATTTGACTAGAAAACTTAAAAGATATAAACTAATTAAAATCCTAAACCGAAATCAATATCTAAAATATAAGATATTCTAAAATTTTAAAAGATAATAAACTAGATATTATCTCCATCATGCTTTCCTAGGTCGGGACAATTCATCCTCGAATAAGAAGGAGATCGCCAATAGGAAAATTATCAAACCATGGAGGGGCACGAGAGGAGACGGAATGAAAAAATAATATGAATGTAATCATGTATTTGGGTTGGATCGAAAATAAAAAATCCAGGTTAATATCTAGAAAACTATGATCCGTTATCCTGGTACCAATACCAATATAGTATGATATCCGACTCATAAAGTATATTTTCCATCAATGAATACACCCGGAAGCTTCTCAGATTTTGTCGAGGAATGCAATAATGTATTTTTAGTGAATAATATTGTATCCCTATGATGAGATATTAAAATTGTTGGAAGGGGCGATACATCAACAATATCTTCAATTTCTGGTGGAGGAAGAGAATATCTATTTTCCTCAACGAATCAACATTTCTTCATCGAAAACTGGAGGTCATCATAACCACCATATTCCTCCTAATCGATAATCGGTGGACTATCATAGTCACCATTCTTGTTAAATTCCAGAAGTTTTTCATAACCAATCTCTGGAATGAGATCTTTATCTTACTCATCAAAAATTGGTGGTAAATTGGTGTCCATCATATCCACCATCTTAAATGTCACTTGAGAATAAAACATTCATGTCCGTGGAATAGGTTTCCAATGAGGTGAATTGAATGGACATGATATCGCAGGCAAACTCATAACCATCAAGAAATTATTTTTCAACAAGCCTCTTGATTTCTTGAAATTAGATGCGCACGATATGAAATTATTTGTCAGTAAGTCTGATCTGCTAACAAATTTGTGTGGTGTCATGGGTTGTGGATTCGGTCCGGACAACATAGTTCGGGAATGTGGCGAGTCTATGAATATCAACGATGCGACGCAGGAAGCTACGAATAAATGAACAACGAACAAAAGCAATACAAAATTTCGCGAAGAAACGTAAATTGCAAACGAAAAAGACATAAATCTCAAAACTTAATAATATTCAACCACTTTGTAAAAATAATAAAATAGCAAGTATTTATAGGATTAAAATCCTACCACAATAAAACTTCTAAGTTGACCAAAAAACTTAAAGATAAACTAAGTAGAATCCTAAATACACAAATTACTATTAAAATATAATATATTCTAAAATCTTAAAAGATAATAAACTAGATGGGATTGCATCATTGCTATACCTCAATGTCTCAAAGTGGTAAAATACTCGTTTAAGCCTTCGATAGATTTTGATGCCGACACTTTTCTGCCTATAAAGCGCACATACGACATACGGCATACATGCAAAGTTCATCGTCCTCTTGAACGCCTTGACATGTTGGCTCCAAACATCCATTTTCTAATTGGTGAATTATTATTAGCTTCAACTCCAAGCTTGCTTTTTTCATTTCCGGGATTATGTCGAAACTCCCAGTGATCTATTCTTTTTCGTTTTTGTCGATTTGAAGATGGACTACTAACAAATTTCTCACAAATTATTTCTGTTTCGCCCAAATTTGTGCATAAATCCAAACATAGGCATCCGAATTTTCATCGGGTTTGTTTCATCGTCACAATCAATGATTTCAATGACATCTTTAGCGCGCAGAGATGAAGCGTTGTCTCAACGGAACACCATGTTTCATTCTCGCGATCAAGCCACCGCGTAAATTTTGAATCGAGTATGTGGACTGAATTTTGTTCATTCATTACTTGGTCAAAAGAGCTTCAAACCAACAAAATGAAAACAGGATTCAAGTGATTTTGAAAACCAAAAATGCGGATAATGGCAAGTAAAAACATATCATGTCCAAGTGATCTTTCAGAAATGCTTAATTCAACGACCAAGTAGTAGTACAAAATTGAGGACTTTCTAGAACAAAAACTCAAGTTTGTAACACTTGGAGGAGTATTTGTAATTTTAAAAGATATAATTTAGACCTTTTCCTTAAATCTTCACCGGCCGCTCTCATGGCGGAGCCGCCTTGTCTATACATCGAATTTTGCACATCCCACATCTCCTATACAACAAGTTCGACTGCTTCACGTCACAGCGGGGAACTCCGCACGTCGCGTCGCACGGCTCCGCAACTCTGCGGTTGCGGCGGTGGCTTCACGCTCGACGGAGATGATCGTCCTCTCGATTAAACATCATCACAACTCAAGTTTCACGTCACTAGGGTTTCGATAAGAACACCCTGCTCCGCCTCGTCAACTCGCACGGCGCCTCGCACCACGGCGACGGGAGAGCGAAGACTTTCTTGAGTTTTGGGATTCCTAGCGAACTTTGTCCTTCCAAGCACCGCTCTGGTTTATCCTCTTCATTTTTTCCACATGCAGGCTTTGTCCCGCAGAGTATATTTGCATCCCATGCATGTCGTTCCTTCATTTGCTTTGCTCTTGGCAAAGAAATCATGGGGCCCGCCCCTCAACATATAGGCTGTTGGGCGTCCTTATGCCCCATGGGCCGCCAACTTCCATGGGGGTGCCGGCCCACCATGTGTTCTCATGAGGGTCGACGATCGTTATGCCATCCAGGATGTCCTCCCCGGGGGTGATGACCCCGGGCCCGCGATCTCCCACCCTCCTCGTGGCATTCCACCCGCATGCCCTCCCACCGATGCTCCTCAATCAAGCTAGATGCTCTGCCACCATGGGCCTCTCCCATACATCGAACCCCCGACAATCGGCTCATAACATTGGTCCTCAAGTTCACCAGGTTAATTCCTTTGCCATGGTGGTTTCGGAAATCCCCATCCTTCGAATCCTACTTTTCCACAGGCCCTAGGTAATATTGCCTCATTTACCCATATGGTTTTACGGTAAAACGCATGTTATCCCTAAACCTGTCATGAAAAGGAATTATTATTCGATTCTATTGACGAAAATGTTTACCAACAACGCCTTGCTCAATTTTTCGTATTCCTTGACCTAGGCGGGTTATTTTGGGGAAAGGTAATAAGACGCGTGGGCTACTATACTTTTGCAAAAAGGCTTTCCGAGCTATGGGGTATTAAGAATGATGGAAACTAATTCTCTTGGGCAAGGGATATTTTTGTGTGAAATTGTTTAATGCGCAGGACCGTGTTCGTGCTCAACTACGCACCACTTGGGCGCTTAACCCGGCTACTATTCGACTCTTCCATGGGTCCCGGACTTCAATCCTTATAAGGTGCAAACTTCGGTGGCTAGCGTTTGGGTTCGCATTTTCGAGCTCGATTTGGAATACTGGGACCCCAATAACATCCTGGGGATTGCCAATGCTATTGGAAATCCATTATTAAATCGACGGCGTTCATTTGGATGGTTCATTGGGACATTTCGTTCAGTCTTGGTTGATATCGATCTTGCTAAGCCGTTGGAGGAACACATTATGGTGGAAAGAGTGGGACAATGTTCTTTTGTATCGATCGATTCCACGAAAACTCCTGCAAATTTTGTTCAAGGTGTAGTGTTACGGGACACTCGATGGCTTCTTGTCGTCTAAACAATGCGGAAATCGGACATGGAAAGGCGCGTATCTCCCGACCATGGGCGTTCGGGGGGCCGGCAACACGTCGAATTCAGCATTTCAAAGAGGGCATTCCAGGGTTCGCAAAGTTTACCATCCCGTGTAGCGGACAAGGGCAAGGCCGTTGATGACTCAATGGGAAATGCGGATCCTCAAGGTCGTGTTAAGGAGGGTGAACCTTCTTCTTCGTATTCACACTAAGAATTCTTTTGATGTTAAGGTCTTTGATTTAGATGATGTGGCATGTGATAATACGAATTTGGAGCAAAAATCTAATAATGAGAATTGGATTATGGCTTGGAATATAATACTAGCAACTCGCAGAGCCATGGTTCCTTATCAACCGCAAACAACAAATTTGGATGAACATGGACGAGGCTAATTTGCAATGTGGAATGAAAATAGTTTCAAGTAACCTTCCTTGTAATGATTATGTCCTTAGCTCCAATGATCCTCCTGAGGGGTTCAAGGCTATGGCCGTTGCTGCCCGGAAACGTTGGTCAGATATAGCGGATGAAGACGATCAAGATGATGCAGACAAATTGGAAGCTTTAAAGACCAAGTTAGGCGACTCTTCAACTGCCTCGATTGTCATTCACTCAAGTGATTCGTCAGAAGCTATGAACGCTATGGCAATTGTGGCTGGAGGATCCTGGCCGATATTCCACAGGATACATCAGACCATCAGGAGGATACTCAAGCACGTGCAACACAAACACATGCCAATGTCCTTCGAAAAACCTCTAAATAAACGTCCATCATTTCGATTGAGATTTTAAGCTATTTCTGTTGTTTCTTTTATGGGTACTCTTTTTCCTATCAAAGGTTTTTCCCAATGGATTTTACTTTGATAGGTTTTAACGAGACCCTTTTTAAAGCTAGGCTTTTGGCTTGTAAGCAAGATTTCTATTTTTTCTTTTTAATAATATTTTGCATTTATTCAAAAAGAACAAAAAAACTCGTAACATTTTCTTAGAGAAAAATATTACCATGGCTAGTAGCGACCAACTTATTCTTTATATCCACAACATCATCTACTTTCATCTTTAGTAGATTGACAATTTCCTCTGCCAATGGCGCCAAATTATCGAACTTCTCTTTATGCATTTCAAGACCTCACAAACGGAAGTCAAATTTTCGCGTTCCGGTTTCTCAACAAATCGCCTTAGTTCCTCAACACATTATCGATTTCAACAGTTTACGCGCCATTTCTTCCGCGCCATGCTCGACCTCCATTTTTTGCCGCCTCAACTCCTCCATGGCCCGATCGGCTTCTAATTTTTCCCGCGTAAATTTCTCCATTATTTCATCGTATTAGATAGTTTGACACTCATTTTCTCTATGGTTCTATTTGTAAACTTTTATAGTTTCATGATTTCATTTTTCATGAAATTCATCAATTCTCTATAATGCCCAAACATCTTAGAACTCATGATTTTCACAATTGCGAAATTACATAGAATTGGTATAGATACTTACCTTGATCCATGTTAATTCTTCTTGAAACTTCTTGTAGAGAATTCTCTTCCTCCTTACCCTTTCTTTTCTATTCTTCTTGATGGTGTAGAAGACTCCACAACCCTCCCTTTTATATTAATCTCTCTTACGTTTATTTCTTTTCATATTAAAGAGAGGAGTTATCACTTTTCTCATTTAAGGTAGAGGAAGAGGGACATTTACTAAGTCCCGGTTTCAACACATTTTATCTCCTCTTAGCCATCAAAGAGGAGCATTAAAGTTGAAACCTACATTCATTAATATGGGCCACTTAATGGGATTAATTCCAACATTTCTCCCACTTGGTCCATATGATGACTTGAGGATTTAATCACAACTTTAAGTGTGCACAATGTGCTAAATCCACCATAATGTCAATTAGGCTTATCTTTAATTAAGCTAAACGACTTGGATCATGGCGGTCACACATCATTTATTTGACATGATCCCTTCCATGTATCACAAGATCAATCCAACTTAATATTATCCTTAATGAGGTGAATCATCAGCCTCAACCATACGATCTTGAACAAAGACTTATTACATCAAAGCAATATGTATACAAGCGAAACACAATTATAAATGAGCTCGAGTGTCATAACATAAGGAGCAAATCAAGTTATGTATATATATATATATACACATACACTACTATTACGCTAACAAGGACTTGTCAATAATGCCCATCCTTTCGACATGACCAAAAAATGTCTTAGGTGGTAACCCCTTAGTTAACGGATCCGCTACCATAAGATTGGTGCTAATATGCTCAATAGACACTCTATGTTTCCGCACTTCTTCTTTAACAGCTAAGTACTTTAATTCCATATGCTTAGCACCCTTAGAGTACTTGTCGTTCTTAGAGAAGAAGACAACTGCAGAATTATCACAATAAATTCTCAGCGGCCTGGCTATACTGTCAACAATTCCAAGTCCCGAGATAAAGTTCCGCAACCACAATCCATGAACAGTGGCCTCAAAACATGCCACAAATTCAGCTTCCATAGTAGATGCGGAATGACAGATCGCTTTCCACTCCTCCATGATATCGCTCCTCCAATAAAAGGAACAAATAACCGAATGTAGACTTTCTTGTATCAACACACCCGCATAATCAATCGGGAATAACCTATTACTTCAAGGTGATTAGACCTCCTATACGTGAGCATGTGTTCTTTGGTGCCTTGTAAGTCCGAAGAACTTTCTTTGCGACCTTCCAGTGGTCTATACCAGGATTACTTTGATATCGACCTAGCATTCCTCAAATAAACGATATCGAGCCGAGTACAAGTTTGAGCATACATCAAACTCCCAACCACTCGAAGCATAAGGAATTGAATTCATTTCTTTTCGTTTCCAAATCATTCTGGGACATTGCATTTGGTGAACTTGTCCCCTTTTTGTATTGGAACTATCCCCGCATGAACATCTTTCCATTCTAAATCTCTAAGATTTTATTGATATAGGATTTACGAGATAATCCCAACATTCCTTGTGATCCGTCACGAAATATTTCTATTCCTATCACATAGGGCGCCTCACCTAAATATTTCATTTCAAAATTCTTAGAGAGAAACTTCTTTACATCACATAACAATCCAACATCATTAGCGAAAAGTAAAATATCATCAACATATAGGACTAATATTATAAACTTGCTCCCACTGACTTTCATGTAGATACACCGATCAACATGTGTTCTCAGTAAAACCATATGATGTAATGGTATCATTGAACTTAAGATACCATTGTCGGGAAGCTGTTTGATCCATATATTGACTTCTTTAATTTACACACTAAATTTTCCTTTCCCCGGCTTTAAACCCTTCCGGTTGATCCATATACACTTCCTCTTCCAAATCACCATTCAGAAAAGCGGTTTTAACATCCATTTGGTGAAGCTCTAAATCATAATGAGCCACCAAGGCCATAACAATTCTTAAAGAGTCCTTCTTTGACACCTAGAGAAGGTCTCTTTATAGTCAATGCCATCTTTCTGAGTAAAACCTTTAGCAACGAGTCTGGCCTTATACCTTTCAATGTTTCCATTCGAGTCACGTTTGGTTTTAAAAACCCATTTACAACCAACTCGTTTGGAACTTTCAGGCAACTCAACTAAGTCCCAGACTCTATTATCATACATAGATTTAAGCTCTTCTTTCATGGCATCATACCACTTTTCAGAATTGTTACTATTCATTGCTTGTCTGAATGAGATCGGGTCCTCATCAATGCTTAAGTCACATTCATGCTCAAGAGTATATACCACATAGTCATTAGAAATGCAGGTCTTTTCTGCCTTACAGACCGTCTTAAAGCTATTTCCTCTTGTGGTTCATTAATCTCCTGCTCAACTGTGATCGGTTCATCTATTACGTTTTCATTCAGTGGGTTTTGAATATTGACTTGTTGTTCCGGTATGTTGTGTGATGATGATACAACAACAGGAACAACAACTTTAGAAGAAACATCGGGTGAAAGAGTTTCATCCCGAATTTCCTGAAGTTCTACTTTTCGTGGTTCCCCACTCCCACTGATTAAACCATTCTCAATAAACCGAGCATTACCTGACTCGACTATTCTCGTACTATGGTTAGGACAGTAAAACCTATACCCCTTAGACTTTTCAGGATAGCCAATGAAATAACCACTGACTGTCCTAGCGTCAAGCTTCTTTTCATGTGGATTATACACTCTTACTTCTGCTGGGCAACCCCAAACATGAAGATGTCTCAAACTGGGTTTCCTACCTGTCCATAATTCATAAGGAGTCTTATGAACTGCTTTACTGGGAACCCGATTGAGAAGGTATGCAACAGTCTTTAACGCATGCATCCACAATGATAGGGGTAAGGAGCAATTACTTAACATACTCCTAACCATATCCATCAATGTACGATTTCGTCTCTCAGCTACACCATTTTGCTGAGGTGTACCTGGCATTGTATATTGTGCACAAATACCACGACTTTCGAGGAACTTTGCAAATGGACCTGGACATTGTCCACTTTCATTGAATTTTCCATAATACTCACCACCTCGGTCTGATCTCACTACTTTTACTTTCTTATCTAACTGCCTTTCCACCTCATTGATGAATACCTCGAGGATGTTCACCGATTGAGACTTTTCATGCAATAGATAAATATAACCGTAACGTGAGTAATCATCTATAAAGGTGATAAAGTACTTTTCACCGCCCCAGTTAGGGACGTCAAATGGGCCACAAATATCAGTGTGTATCACTCGAAGGCGAGTGCTTCTTGGCGATTTCTTAAGCGTATTTTTGGTCTCGCTTTCCTTTAATGCAATCCATGCACACATCCACTAAAAATCCGGTTGAGGAAGGATTTCATTTTTCACCAACCTCATAACCTTTCTTTAGAAATGTGACCTAATCTTTGATGCCACAAGAAAGCGGAACTTTCATTTGGTGCACTATGTTTAATGCCTACACTACTTTCAACATGATACAAGGATTCAGCAAATTTACTATCAAGATTAAAACGATAAAGTGAGTCAAACAAAATACCAGAACCATAAAAATATTTGTTCTTAAACAACAAAAATGTACCATTACCAATTTTAAAATGAAAACCTATCATATCCATCTTCCTAAAAACAAGATTTCTAGCACAATCGGAACATAAAGACATCTTTCAAGATCTATGTGACATCCGGTGTCCATGATCGCCATGTGCGTCCCAATTCCTTCTATTCGTGCCTTCATCCTTTCCCCGTAAACAAATATTGTTCGATTTCGTTTTTATGGGCTGGATCGCATCTGGAATCCCCGTATAATATGAGACACATGAGTAGTGGCACTGGAATCCCAACCACCAGGTATTATTAGGCACTTCTATAAGGTTTGATTGAAAACATACGAAAACATAATGTATACCTTTCTTCTCAAACCATGCCTTCCTTTTAGACAATCTTTCTTTAAGTGTCTGTCTTATTACGAAGTAACACTTAATCTTTTTCTCGGATTTGACCCTCGCCAACCTTCATCGGGGCCTTATCTTTTTTCTTGTCCTTCTTACCGGTTTTGCCTTGCTGCTACTTGCACCATCATAGGCTGTGAAGTGAATGGAGTGATCCTTTATTTTCTTTAATCTCCTTCCTCTTTGCACTAACATGGCCTTAATTTCTTTGAAGTTCCATTTATCCTTAATGGTGTTGTAGTTCACCTGAACCAAATTCGGCGGGGAGGAGTTCATGATAAATCAGACAAGAATGATTCACTCACATCCATCCCCATGGTCTTAAGCTTTCTTGCCGCTAGGTTGGACATTTACTTTACATGATCGTGAATTGGTTTGGACCAATCAAATTTCTTTGTAGTCGGCTCATTCATAAAGTGTCGCTTACAATAGATTTGTCGACCAAGTCCGATTTGGGAATATTCTTTTACTTTCATCATGAATTCCTCGCATTGTCGATCTGGCATCGAAGGTTTAATATTTCGACCATAGTCATTCTCATTAGATTCAAGCTCGGCCTATTGACCGCTCCCAAGCCTCATATAGAGACTTGTCGACTTCCGAGTGTCTCGATGTGCTTGCGGGCCTTTCATCGATCTTATAGCAAGGTCCAAATCCATAATGCCCAGAGTAAATCGAATTTGTTCAAACCGATCGGCATAGTTGAGCCCGTTGAATTTGACGACCGTATTTCCGATCTTTAAGAGGTTCAAAGAAGCCGCAAACATTTATACATCCTCACTTATTAGTGTTTTGAGTTATCTTCAAAGATGTTCTAAAAAGCGCTAGCGCTAGTCGGGCGGACGGGGGAGCCTAGCGCTGGAGCGTAGGCGGGGACTAGGCGGGGACTAGGCGGAGCACTTAAATATATATACAATTTTATGAATAATTCTCATACTACATAAGCAGTAAAGTCTATAAATGATATTTAAATTGTTTTTGAACATATCTAATATTTAAGCTTTAAAGTTTAAAGTAATTCAACACCAATAATCTAATAAAACTATAAATCATCTAAAATACAATACATTAACAAATATTGCATTGATTTATATAATATCAAATTATCAATGGAAAGATTTCCAGGACCAAAATTTTGTTTCATTTTTTTATTAAGAAAATTATATATATTCAATTTCACTTAAACGAATTTTGGAGATGTTGGTGCTACTTTCACTAGTTGGAGTCGTTTTGCTAGTATTTTAAAAAAAACATATAGGGCGCTAGACCTTTAGGCCAGGCCCCGCTAGCCCGCCTAGAGGCGCTGGCCGCTTAGGGCGCCGCTAGGACTGGACCGCCTGGGCTGATCGCCCTGGGCAAAAATCCGGCGCTGGTGGCCGCTAGCGCTAGCCCGCTGGCGGCCGCTGGGGATTTTTAGAACACGATCTTGATTGATTGAGAAACTTTTATATAAAGATTTTAAGCATGTATTTGATTCACCTTTGGGCAATACTTAAATACATAAATAACATAATTGATGCCAAAATATTCTTTAACAGATAATCATGCATATAATAGTTAAATAAGTATGCTATCTTTGGATATACACAAAATTTAACTAAAATAAGAAGATTAATCTCTTTAATATTATAGACTATATGCAATGGTCCACCTTTGGGCAACCTCCTAGCAAAATAATATATAATTTCAATTGTTCAATATACCATCATGTCATTATTTTATGGCATCTCTATAATCATGAACTATTTAATAACACTCAATTAATTAAGTGTCTAATTTTCCATTCAAATTTCGGCCACTTTGGTGACTAACAAGCTATCTATTATATGAATGTGAAATTCATACGTTAATACTTGAAGGAACTATTAATCAAGTTATTCATTTTGTATATCAAAACCTCATAAATATATGTACCTACAGTTATATACATATATTACTATACAAGATATATATTCACAAAATGGCTTAGAATCACAAGCATAACTTAATGAATAATGATTCACAGTTTGGTCATTCATAGGCCATGGAACAACAAGTAATATTCTCATGCTCATAATATAAAATATTAACAACTGTAATACGAATTAAAGCCACTTCATAGAATGCCTCTGCACAAGTCCTATCCAAATTTTCTTTACACTTAAGCAAAAATTGGAATTATCAATTGTACGTATATTAACCCTCACATGCAATCAACAATTATTAGACATTTCTGAAGGCATCATTATGTAATATAATATTCATATATATACAAATAATTTGTGGCACTACACATAAAATAAGATTTGAATAGTCTTGATAGCCCAATATTCAATCTTAAACTTGAGATTAATGATTACATCAAAGCACATCATGAAATTCTGGATACATAAACTTGATTGTTGCGAACCAAAATTCAATCAAAGAATTTCAGGGATTAATAGATTGAAACATCACGTCCGTAAACATACAAACATACAATCATATATATGAACATGAATTGCAGCGGAAAATCGACATTCATCAAATAAACATAACCATAATCGGAAAATCATGAGTCTCAAACGGGGCTCGATACCACATGTAAACTTTTATAGTTTCATGATTTCATTTTTCATGAAATTCATCAATTCTCTATAATGCCAAAACATCTTAGAACTCATGATTTTCACAATTGCGTAAATTACATAGAATTGGTATAGATACTTACCTTGATCCATGTTAATTCTTCTTGAAACTTCTTGTAGAGAATTCTCTTCCTCCTTACCCTTTCTTTTCTATTCTTCTTGATGGTGTAGAAGACTCCACAACCCTCCCTTTTATATTAATCTCTCTTACGTTTATTTCTTTTCATATTAAAGAGAGGAGTTATCACTTTTCTCATTTAAGGTAGAGGAAGAGGGACATTTACTAAGTCCCGGTTTCAACACATTTTATCTCCTCTTAGCCATCAAAGAGCATTAAAGTTGAAACCTACATTCATTAATATGGGCCACTTAATGGGATTAATTCCAACACTATTATCTTCCCATTTAATGTGCTTCAATTTACTCAATCTCTTTTCCCATTTTCGCCACACTCATCTCAAAATTCAGTGGCGGAGCCACTTGGAGCTTTGGGGGTACAACTGTACCCCCAATTTGAAAAAAAAAAATTAATTTAGTTTAAAAAATAATATTAATAATATTTTGTACCCCCAATTTTTATATAAAATGGTATTTTTAACAATTAAAATCCAAAAAAATCAAAATATCTTACATATTTTTTACACAATTTTCCATATTTTCTCCCCCCTACAAATACTTTGTTCCCAAAAAATAATGATAGAATCTAACTACGATTAGCCTAAAATTTATCGTACCCTCATTTTCGAATTCGGATCCGCCACTGTCTCAAACCCCTTTAGCCTCTCGTGACACACTCCCAAAATCGATCCTTTTCTAGGATGAGATTTTTAAACTCTCTCGACTTGTTATTTAGGTCACTACGATCGATTTTTTTCGTGATCTGGTTTTATTGAGTTCCGGAGAAACATCACCATATGCCTCCTCTTTTTGTTCTTATAACACCATTGTCAAACACTCTATCGAATCAACCTTGCGATTTTTTTCTTGACTCCTCACATTCTTTTTCACTTTTATTCAAATTTTCTCCTCGAATTTCAAGTTTTCAAGCACGGCTGGCCGTGTGCTCTCTCCAATAATGCATCACGACCACTTTCAAGATGATTTTCCATCTCTGTTTTTGTTGGGAAAGAGTGTCAAAATAAATGACACCTAAGCAAATGAAATAGTAAAATCTTTTCCCACCTAATTTGGATTAAAAATGGGAACCAAACCAAGAATAATAGTGCAAGACGATAAAAATAGGACACAAGAATTTTTACGTGGAAACCCAAATGGGAAAAACCACGAGACCGTAGTCCGATAAATCCTCCACTAAACGTATAGTAGGCTTTACAAAATTTCTCCCTAAAAATAGGGGATACACAAAATATGTCAAGTTGCTTAACTTGGAATACCCCGAAAAAATAGGAATGCTATTTTGGGTGAGAATGAAAAATTACTACTAATTTTTCTCCTTTTTCTTCACTCAAAACACACACTTATAGAAATCTCTCTCTCTATTTTTCTCTCTTCTCTTGCAATTGCTAAAATGTTAATTGCTTGGTGTGATTTTGCATTCAAGGATGAAGCCCTTTTATAGGCATTTTCCATGCCCAATTCCAACATGTGAACAAACTTTGTCAACAAAGTTTGGCAACCAACCATTGAAGACTTGGTGGTGTTGGTTGGTTGATGCTACCAAAGGAATAGTATTTACCACATGGGGTGGAAAATTCAACAATTCTCCCCCTCCACCTCATGTGGGGAATCAACCAATCTGCTTTGGTTACGCAAACTTCAAACTTATCTCTTGCTAAAGACTTCACAAGATATCCGCGCCATTTTCATCGGTGTGAACTTTATCAAGTTGCATCAACTTTTCATCAAGCACGTCCCGAATCCAATGGTACCTCACATCATGTGTTTTGACCTTGAGTGGAAAGAAGAATTCTTACTCAAGTGGATTAACGCTTTGACCGTCACGATGGGCGTGTACTTTTCTTGCTTCAAGTCTAGTTCTGCAAAACTTCTTCAACCACAACATCTCCTTGCAAGCTTAATTCTGACAATATACTCTGCTTGATTGTGGATAATGCCACGCATTTTTGAAGTTTCGATTGCCAAGAGATAGCTCCCCCGCAAATCTCATCGGTATCCGGATGTGGACTTCCCCGAATCAACATCACCGGCCATATCTGCATCGTGAATCCGTCTAGTGCAGTTTGGTCATCACCAAATTTTAGACAATATTTAGATGTACCTCTCAAATCCGAAATATCCATTTCACTGCGGACGATGATCTTTCCCTGGATTAGAGAAAAACGGCTAACAACACCAATGCATGAGCAATATCGGTCTAGTACATACCATAGCATACATCAAACTACCAACTGAGCGAAGCATATGGTACCTTTTGCATTTCTCGCTTTATCTTCCTCACTTGTGGGACATTGCGCGCGCTTAGCTTGAAGTGACCCGCAAAGGTGGAGTCTTATTGGTTTTGACTTGCTCATATTGAATCTCTCAAGAACTTTCTCGTACTTTTCTTGGGATAGCGGCTTTACCTTACCTGTCTCTTGAGATTTTCATCCCAAGGATTTGCTTAGCTTGGTCTAAGTCTTTCATCGCAAAAGACTTGCCAAGTTCTTTCTTGACTTCTCAATCTTGCTGGCATCATGACCTACAATCGACATGTCATCCACATACAATAATAGTATGATAAAATCATTATCATCAATTTCTTAAAGAATACACGGTGATCGGAATCGGTCTGTTGTAGTCATGATCGGTCATGAAGGAGTCAAACTTCTTGTACCATTGTCTTGGAGCTTGTTTTAAGCCGTACAAGCTCTTCTTCAATCTGCATACCAAGTTCTCCTTACCTTTGACTTTGAACCCTTCAGGTTGCTCCATATAGATTTCTTCATTCAAATCTCCATGAAGAAATGCGGTCTTCACATCAAGTTGTTCAATTTCCGGATCAAACCGGCGGTATCCCAAGAACAACTCTAATTGAGGACATCTTCACCATTTGGTGAGAAAATTTCTTCAAAATCAACACCCTTCTTACATTGAAACCCTTCACAACCAAATTTAGCTTTATACCTTGGTTGCAAGCTTTGCTCTTGATCTTCAACCATGTACACCCATTTATTTTTCGAGTCGTTTACCTTTGGTAGCTTCACCAGTCATAGGTGTGATTTTCTGCAAAGAGTTCATCTCTTCTTTCATGGCCTCCATCCACATATCCTTCCGATCATGTGATATGGCTTCTTCAAAACTTTGTGGTTCTCCCCGTCGGTGAGCATTACATACTCATGTGGGCTATATCCGGTAGAAGGTTGTCTTTGTCGGTGGACCTTCTAGCCGCATCTTCCTCGTGGTGGGCGGAGGGACATCACGGTTGTATCATGGTGTTGATCTTGCACACCTCCCCATGATTCGATTTCTAGTAGAAGAAAGCGGATCTACGTCATCGGGAACATATTGGTTTGATTGATTTCTCAATCTTTTTGCATCTTCAATCGTTTGATCCTCGAGAATACAACATCCTGCTTGATAACTTTCTTCTTGATCGGTCCCATAACTCGTAGCCAAATTCTTCATGGCCATAGCCCAAGAAGATGCATGACTTGGTCTTGTCATCAAGCTTGGATCGTTCATCTTTTGGAATATGCACGAACGCCTGCTGACAAACACTCTCAAGTGTTTGTAGGAAACATCTTTTCCAGTCCAAACTCTATCGGAATGTCGCCACCCGGAGGAGGCGATGGAGAAAGGTTGATTAGATCAACTGATCCTCATTGCTTCACCCCAAAAGGATTTGGGCGGTTGGAATGTGATAGCATACATTTGACTCGTTCACAAATTGTCCTGTTCATTCTTTCTGCTACACCATTATGTTGAGGAGTTTTGGAACACTCTTCTCAAGCTTGATTCCATGATCCCCGCAATGTTGCTCAAATGGACCCTGGTATTCACCACCATTGTCAAGCCGAACTCACTTCACTTCTTTCTGTTTCTCTTTCAACACTTGCTTGAAAATTCTTAAAGATACCCGAACTTGATCTTTAGATTTCAAAGCAAAACACCGACTTTTCTAGAGAAATCATCAATAAATGTTACAAAATATATTGCACCACCAAGACTTTTATCTTTCATGTAGCATAAATCAGTATGCACCAGATCTAGTGGATGAGATTTTCTTGAAGGTGAAAAACTCTTGAAAGCAACTCTGTGTTGTTTTCCAATTAAACAATCAACACAAGTTTGTAGGGGCATCTTGGTTACCTCTGGGAGAAGTTTCTTTCTGGTCAGAACTTCCAAGCCCTTCTGACTTAGATGTCCGAGCCTTTTATGCCATAGCTCAATGGAGGAACTTTTATCAATTGCATTTACCTCTCCATTGGATAATCTGGCTTGCATCATGTACAGAGAATTCTGCTTCTGTCCCTTAGCGACAATGAGAGAGCCTTTGGTGAGCTTCCATTTTCCTTCACCAAAGTGATTGTCATAGCCAAGATCGTCAAGCTTGCGATGGAAATAATATTGAGCCGAATGTCAGGAATATGTCTGACATCATTGAGCACGAGTCTGCTTCCTGTATCAGTGTTCAATATGATGTTACCTATGCCAACGACCTCCGTCACACCATGGTTGGCCATTCTGACTTTGCCAAAGCTACCACCGGTGTATGATGTAAATATATCACGATGAGGTGTGATATGATATGAAGCTCTGAATCAATAATCCATCCGTCTGTTTGGCATCTTTGAACTAATACAAGATCATCACAAATGATGACAACATCACCATCAATACAATGCGTGATGAGTGTCTTTGTCATCGATCTTGTTTTCATTATTTCCATTCTTTTGATCTCTTTTCTTCTTTCTACAATCTCTCTCATAGTGATTTGGACCACCACAATAATGACATTTGAAGTCCTTCTTGGATTTGGACCTCCCCCTGGATTTGTCTCTTTTATTTTGAGAACCTCTAAACTTGCTCCTTCCCGTTTGTCATTTTCAACTACTAAGGCTTTTGACTCGAAGAATATTCTAACTCCTTCTTCCTGACTCTTCATTAAGAAGACAATCTTTGACCATTTGCATAGTCGGTTCACCATTCGGGTGATTCTTGGCATCGACCGTGTCCACAAGCGTGTCCCAATCACTTGTAACGAGCGACAATAAAGCAATTACTTCATCATCAAGGGATATTTTCATAGTGGTAGATTGATTTATCGGACCGATCGCATTTAGGTGCTCCGTCATGTTTGCACCTTCCGTATATCCGAGTCGAACAATTTTTCGATAATAGAAGCTTTGTTCAGCATTTTTCCTCTCAAACATAGTTTCAATATTTTTCCACGAACATCGGCCTTTTCCTCATTAGCAAAATGATGGAAAATGCTATGCTCAAGAAACGCCGAATATATCCTACGGTTTTTACGTGTAGAATTTTCCACTCGTCATCACTTGTATCTTTTGGTTTGGCGATATCACCTTTCAAGGGCAAATAAAGATCCTTGCGATGAGAGAAGATCCAACATACTCGGCTTCCAAATATTGTAGTTGGATCCGCTTGAGTTTGAACATCCCACCAACGGATGTCGATTCCTCCATTTTTAATCCGCAACAACGTGGCTCGATACCACTTGTTGGGAAAGAGTGTCAAAATAAATGACACCAAGACAAATGAAATAGTAAAATCTTTTCCCACCTAGGCATTTGGATTAAAAATGGGAACCAAACCAAGAATAATAGTGCAAGACGATAAAAATAGGACACAAGAATTTTTACGTGGAAACCCAAATTGGGAAAAACCACGAGACCGTAGTCCGGATAAATCCTCCACTAAACGTATAGTAGAGCTTACAAAATTTCTCCCTAAAAATAGGGGATACACAAAATATGTCAAGTTGCTTAACTTGGAATACCCTAAAAAATAGGAATCTTTATTTTGGGTGAGAATGAAAAATTACTACTAATTTTTCTCCCTTTTCTTCACTCAAAACACACACTTATAAAATCTCTCTACTCTCTATTTTTCTCTCTTCTCTTGCAATTCTTCTAAAATGTTAATTCTTGGTGTGATTTTGCATTGAGGATGAAGCGCGCTTTTATGGCGTTTTCCATGCGCCTAATTCCAACATGTGAACAAACTTTGTCAACAAGTTTGGCAACCAACCATTGAAGACTTGGTGGTGTTGGTTGGTTGATCTTTCTAAAGGAATAGTATTTCTGCATGGGGTGGAAAATTCAACAGTTTTGACGTTCTTCTTTTCAAGGTCCATTATCATAAAATATTTCTGGGTTGTAGAGAGAGAGAGAGATAGAGTTGATGAGTATATATGTACAAACGGGCCTAAAAATGGAGATTTGCTTTCTCGTTTTCCTTTACGAACGGGCCGAAAAATGTTGCCTTGTTTGGGTGGAGCAGGAGGGATGTTGAAATGGAGAATATTCAGAATAGCAGTATGTCTGTGTGGAATAGGTGTGTGTATGTGTGTGTTTGCGTGTTCGAATGTGCCATTACCATGCGTATGAGTGGACCCCACAGGCGTGTGTACGACAATGTTGTTTTCCTGAAATATTGTGAGAAATATGTAAACCAAAATTGTGGAATAATTACAAGAAACTCTCAACAATTATATCGTTTTTTTCAGGGGTAATAGACCAAATTGGCCACTTGCTTATTTAAAATGAAAAATAAACATATATATTTTTTTCCAGATAGAACTTTTATTGATAACTCAAACTTTAATAAATTACAACCGTTTTCAATTGGCAAAATAACCTCCTTGTACTAACAATTGTCAAGGAGTGATGGAAACAAACTCAAACACTCCCACCCGAGACTAAGCCACTCCTAAGGAGACTAGCCAAACTATCGCAAAACACACAACATCATGCACGACAACCATCACGCACTACAAGCCGGACAAAAACCGACCCGCTTACAATTTCGCCCCTCATTCGACAACAAAAAAAAACAAAGATACAAGGAAAAAAATGAACACAACTAAACTACCTAAAACTCAAACTAACTAGAAAAAAAAATCAAGACAAGACTAAAAAGATATGACAATGAAAACAAAACCACAAAAAAGTGGAAAAAACAAGGAAATAAGCTGAAAAATAAACAAACACAATATGAAAATCAGCCTCTCTCCTCCAATCTGTTATTGCTTTGCCGATGTTCACACCGCCCACCCCTTTGACATAACCAAAACTCCCCATCGGAAAAAAAAATCACGAGATCCGCCATCGCTTTTGAATCAAGCGGCACTAAAATAGCAAGTCCAAGAAAAAACCCGAGATCACCACCTTGAGTCGAAAAAGTTGCGAAAATGAGGACCTAGAGTAGATCTAGCCGCGAGCCAATGAGGGGAGGGGAGACCGACGACAACGATCGCCCTCGAAGCAAGGCCGGGGAAGGGGAGGGGAGGGGTGGGTGGAGAATAAGAGGAGAGAGAGAAAAAGGGGTTTGTAAATTGTAGGTTTTTTAAAAATAAACATATTTCTAAAACATGTTTTTGGCTATTTTGACTTTAAACCCACGGTCATACTCGTATCCTTTTTGTATTCTTGATGAGATATTTGGCCATTTTCAAAAAATCAATGAGGTACATTTTTGAGTAGTCTTGATCCCGAGAGATGATTCTCGGCTCCGATAAATAAAAAATAGGGCAAAGCAGACAGTTGAACTCATAAATGGCTAAAAATATGGTTAAAATATATTTTTTATGGACATTTTTGCAAGAAGGTACTAGTATTAAGCAGCAGTAATGCAGTATAAAGTGCTTCCCACTCTCTGATCTCTTGAATATGACTTAATAAGATACAAAAAAAATCCAGTTTTGACATGCTCTATAAACTTGCAATATCATTCATTTTAACTAGAAGAACATCACCATTGCTAAGTCTTTTAAGATATCCAAGAGTAGAAGTTAACAGGTAACAAAAGCCACTAAATTCTGCAAAAGCTGGTCCATAAGATGTTAGCCTACCTGTAATATCTACAGCATATAACAGTAACAGCAAACTAGAGAAAGAGATAGAGAGAGCCGTTATCTTGATCCGACGAAGGGACACTTGCCATTGCAATAAAATACGCAGCGTATTCTATTGCAAGGCTTCGACATTGGTTGAGAACATCGGGATTTTGTTGTTTAACTTCAGCAACGGCTTTTCTTAGCCTAAGCTCGGGATCCCCATCAATCAGATACTCTGCCAAATCACATCCCTGAATATTTCGACAATATTTACGGTTAAAGGAGGAGACAAAGTGAAATATATGAATAAAGGGATTGTAGCCTTGCTAGAATGCCATACCCCATTGTCTCAAAGTGGGAAAATGCTCTACTTGTGGTAGATTTTGTTGCAGACATTTGATTTCTATAAAGTGCACACACAGCTTGCATACAAAGTTCGTCATCCTCTTGAATGCCTTCAACATGTCGGCTCCAAATATACATGTTTCATGTAGTTTATCACTTTGAAGGTTCTCCGTAGAATTATTATCTTCAATCCTTCCAAGCTTGCTTCTTTTCCTTTTCGGGATTCTGAGAGAAAACTCCGAGCAGTCTATTCCGATTTGTTTATCTTTCTGTTTAGAAGATGAATTGCTGAAAAAATTCTCATAAATCACTTCTGTTTCACCCAAATTTGTGCAAAAACCTGAGACATAGGCATTTCCACCAGTGTTTGTTTTGTCATCACAATCGATGATTTCGATGATATCTGTTGGAGCCGCATATGAAGGTGTCGTCTCACGAGGACAACGAGTTTCAGTCGTTAACTGCTCATGTGGACCTGAATCATGGTGCAATTATATTTATAACTTGGTCAAAAGAGCTTTTGGGACAACAAAATGAAAACAGGAAATGCATTCAAGCATGTAAAACCTTTAAGCTTCATTTGGATTGAAGGATTTGTATTTGAGGAGGATTTGTGGAAAGGATTTCAAATGATCCAATCTAAAATGGACTTGAAATCAACCACAGTGACTAAAAAAGTAAATCAAAATAGGAGCTAATGATTTGAAGTCCATTGAATTGTGAGATTATCCAAACATGTTCAATGCATTTGTTATTATAAATTTGAAATCCTTAGTTTCAAATTCTTCCATCCAAATGCAATCTAAAGGAAAGCTCGGGATTCACAAATGATTCAATGCATGTCCAACACAGAAACAAACACCAAGTTGCAGCAACTATTACAAATGCTTAAAAATCTTAAAGAAGACTTGATTTAAAATAAAACTTTGAAGTTCTAAATTCTAATTATAAGAGGACATCCCAGTCTGTGATCAGAACCAAATTCAGATGATAGGAGAACAGAATAGAAAACAAGGGTTCGACAATGGAGAGTTCTATAATCAAGACATCCTTCTACAAATGCGTCGAATATTCTAAATGTGGTTGAGTATAGTGGAAAATGAAATGAAATAAGTATATAAATTACTAATGAATATCTTTTATGGAAACGATATCTGAAAGAAAATCAGAAACAAGATCAAGTAGTTTTCTAATCAGTTAACAAGCTCAAACAAACAGAAAGAAAGCATACAATCCGGAAAACTCATCCACAATGCTTCACGTGTGTGGTTGGAAATCATACTCACTCCAACACATCATGTTATGTTCAAATTATGTTTTTAGAATAAACTATATCGAGCGCTTTGTTCACATCTAGAAGCAAAAATAGATAAAAGATGGTTGCCGTTGAAATCCAGTTTTCCATATAAGGTTTAAACTGGTATTTAGAGCATGGTTCTTGAAAACCTAATATCGAGCACAAAAATGTCCTAGTGATCTTGTGCAAATGCCTAAATCGACAGCCACTTAGGCCTACAACTTAAAATTTAAAGAAATCAATCACCAAAATATTACAGAGATACCATGAAATTGAGCTTAATCAATAGTGAGCACTTGTAAGGAAACTATAGTTACAATTATTTTTCACTACCTTTTTTCGCAAACCACGACATCTCCTTTCAAAAGAAGTACAAGTGGAGCGCATCCCTGGCGATTCAATGATAGTCTCTGCACCACGCTTAGTGCCATTTCCCAAACTTGGTCTCAAATCCTCGCCCCCCTCTGTTGCAACAAATTTATTCTTCAGAATCACAAGATCATCCACTTTCATCCTTAAGGAATTGGCAAGTTCCTCTGCCATTGGCACCAAATTTTCAAATCTCTTCCTGTGCACTTCAGCAGCCTTGTAAACCGTCAAATTTTGGCGCCTCAACTCCACCACAGTCCGAGAAGCCTCCAAATTTTTCCGTTTTAGTTCCTCCACATACAGAATGGATTCCTTTTCTTTGCGCCTCATTTCCTCCATGGCACGATCAGACGCCTTTTTTGAACTTCATAATCCAATAGCTGACGCCTTAACTCCAAATTTTGGTGCCTTAGTTCCTCCACAGTCTGATCAGATTCTAATTTTTCCGACTAATTTTCTTCATGTTTTCATCTGTCCTCATTAATTGCATCTCAGCAGCCATTATCTTGTGCCTCAACTGTTCCAGAATCTGAGAAGCCTCCCTGTTTTTTCCCTTAATATCTCCTCCATCCGTTCGGATTCCTCTAGTTTTCCCTGTATTTCCTCTAGAATTCGATTATCATTCCATTTCTGTTGCTGCAATTCCTCAACCTCTTTGTCCATTTCTACCACCTTCCTCTCGAAACCCTTAAGCTTCTCCTTAAGGTCAATAATTATCTGGTTTTTTTCATATATCATTTTAGTGTGTTCCACACAAACCTCAGCATATCCCTCTATTTTTACTCCTACATTATTGGACAATCTATTTTCCTTCAGTTTCTCACATGATTTTTGAGCTTCTATAAGTTTCTCCTCAAATGTCAGTTTGTCAAACGTGGATAAGCCCATTATTCTCTCCAATGCATCAACACCCCTTTCCAACTCAATTTTAACCTTCTTCTTCTCACGGTCCATTGTTAATTTGTTATATTCTGAGTTCTGACCACAACAAACCCACCTTGTAAAAATTGTGTAATGTGATGGGTAATAAACTCTACGTGTAAAAACAATAAGTTTCCTACTGATTGGCAGGTCTTCACACAACACAAGAAAATACCAGAAATGAAAGTCAAAAAAAAAAAAAAAAAATTGTACCTTTTAGCATCACCTGCTGAACACGTTCTTCCCAATGTACCTGAGTAAGAAAAGAAAGCAAAAAGAAAAATGAAAGACGAAGATGATGATGATGGAGTTCAAGCTGGGAAATGGAATAAAGAAAAGAGATGAGGGGGAAAAATAGTTTCTTTCCGGAAAATACGTTAGAATGGGTCCAAAAAAAATGATCTTTGTTTTGTCTTGTTTGGGTGGAGGAATGTTGAAGTGGAGATTTTGGGTTTTGAAAGGTGGGTGTTTTTGGAGAATCTGCAGAATAACAAGTATGTGTGAAAAGATGTGTGTTTGGCCGAGTGTCCGAATGTGTTTATTCAAGCAATTCTTGAAATGGGAGCACAATATATTAATATGTTGGGATGCTTTTTTTTTTTTTTTTTTGAGTGTACGTCCTCTACAGGAAGTTTTCTTGTACTGTTCCTTGTGATCATTAATTTGCAATATCTTTTTAATTTCCAGTATGGGAAAATGAATTTTCGAATTTTATTGATTTTTGTGTGAGAATTGAAAATATGTTTGGTTTGTGTTGGGAAACAAAACAAAAACATGTTTGGTCATAGTTTTTGAATGTATTTTGGACATATGTTTACGTAATTTTAATGTATTTTCACATATATTTGCGTGATTATAAAGAAAAATTGTTTGGTTGTGTTTTGAAAAGAATATTTCCATAAAAAAAAAAAACTTGAAATGTCTTCATTTCTCTGAGAATTTTCTAAATAAATATGTCTCATTTTAGGAATAGTTGGAAAGTGGAAAAACTAATATTGAAAATACAATCATACAAGACGAATGGGGCTCTGTTTTAGTGCTTTTTTAGAATGTTTCTTTTCCGTAGGCAGAGGCATCATAACACCTTTAAGCTTAGAAAAGAAGAGAGCAATTTACATGAAAACTTTTAATGTAGGTGGGATGATTTGTCTTGTTTGATGGTTTTACATAAAGAACCAAGCAATTTGGATAGAGAGAAAAATGAATAAGGCTGCTATTGGATTTGATTTCGTTCCATTTATTTTTATTTTTAAAGTAATTATTGGTGAAATTTTGTTTTTGAAAAGTAGTGATTTTTTTTTAGAGTGTAATTAGATGTAAAATGAAAATGTGATATAGTTGATGTGGTGATTTTATTAGTAAAATAGTAATTGGATGAGATCGATGATTTAAAAATTAAGAGAGTTGTGTAATGTATTGTGTAATGAAGACGGTTGAATAGTTGATAGTGATGTTCTTTTTAGTAAAATAACAAATTGATGTGATTGATAATTGGAAAAATAAAAATGAGTGAATAATTATTATTTTTTTGAATTTTTTTATAACCAATCAGGAAAATCCTTGATTAGTTTGTGTTACAGAATTGCTCTTATAGAGTGAACAATTTTTTTCTTTTAAACAAATGATATAATAACGTAAATTTTACCTCAATCATATTAAAAATTGAAGAAAATGAGAAATAAAATTCAAAGGAAATAGTCACTCTAATAAAATAATAATTGGGGTTGTTTCTGTAGCAGGAATATGTAATAAAAATGGGATAATTACCAAAACACCCTTGAGGTTTCGGATAATTGAAAAAACACAAAGATATTTTAAAATTACAAAAAAACCCCTCACGTTTGATTATATGTTAAATTTAAGGGAGTAACTATAATATTTTTACAAGTATAAGGGGTTTTTGAAATACTTTTTGTTTATGCATGAAGGGAAAAGTATAAGATGAAATTAAATCTCTAGGGATTTTTGCAATTTTCAAAAGCCTCTTAGTTTTTTTGTTATTAACCCGAACCTCGGGGCTTTTTGTAATTCTCTAAAAAAGGGTTAATTAAAAAAGGTACCCTCAAGTTTTGAAGTAATTGAAAAAACATCTAAGTTTCAAAATTATAAAAAGTAACCATGAGGTTTGAGGGTTTGCGGTAAAACTAACAGAATTTATGTAAAGTCGATAATATCCGGGACGAACTTTCAAATAAATATTGAAGAAATAAAAAATCGACAGGAAAATCTACACGTATCTAGTTTGGAAATTTATAATTTTCGGATCTCTTATATAATTTATGGAAAACCAAATGGGTGGAAATTATTTCTTGTTCGTAACTAGAGGGAAGTATTTTAAGAATTCAGGGACGATTTTTAATATTTTTTTGCTGTCGTAGTCCATAGTCGAGATGTCTATAAACTTTTCCAGTTTTTCTTTTCTCGGCGAAACATCAATCTCGGAGATATGGCTTCTCCCAGGATAGGGATTGTGTTTGTTATCCAAATTTTAGTTTTCTTTTTTACTGATTATAGATATGCTTAAGATAGTTGGTGTCCTTAAATAATTTAAATTGATATATGCAAAGTTTATAGAAAAATTCATGGGAATATTGTAGTTTATGTGAAACTAAAATATGTTTCTATAAGTTCTAACAATTAACAGAGAGTTTTCTCTAATGTTTTCTGAAAAGACAAATGACAATTTTGTCTCCTCGTGATCTGTAAACAATATTGCAGATATATTTTTGGATTTTAGGTCAATTTTTAATGACGTCAACAAATTCTGTTAGGTTAACTAACGATTGGAGTAAAATGTTCGATAGAATTAACCTCAAAGGAGCTTTTTGTAATTTTATAACTTGATTTTTTTTCTCAGTAATTAATTCAAATTTCAACGATATTTTTGGTAATTAATCCTAAAAGTAATTGCGAGAATCAAAATTATGACATTTTATTATGAATTCAAATTTTATGGTAATACTAATACATCAACATCCTTTATTCAAGAAAAGATGGCAATCAATGAGAAAAGTTACCTTCGTTCCGATCGCAATTGAATTGAAACTAAAATTTTATAAGAAACCACTAATATACATATTGCCGACTTCATTCTCGAAATAGGATTTTATTCAAACCACTACCTGA